>PVHP010000460.1:67163-147358 GCA_004024765.1 Zapus hudsonius | reverse complement strand
AGAGAGAGAGAGAGAGAGAGAGAGAGAGAGAGAGAGAGAGAGAGGAGCACCAGGGCCACCACCATGTGGGTGTGGCTTATGTGGGACTTGGGGAATTGAACCCATGGCCTTAGGCACTAGAGGCAAGTGCCTTAACGGCTGAGCCATCTCTCCAGCCCACTTCTCAGTGATTTTGACTTTACTGTTTTAAGAATAACTGTCACATTCCCCAGGCAAGGACATAGACATAACTGCCAATTTTCAAGGTCCTTTCCCTAACAACAAATTTCTTCATCATACTCTTATCTTACCACACAGGTGGAATTGTAAAGTGATTCCAAAGATTAGTGGGGAAAATTTGGTTTGAGACCTTGGACAATGTTAATTATAAATGTGTGTGAAGGATTGAAGAGATGGCTCAGCAGTTAAAGGCACTTCCTAGTAAAGCCTGATGACCTGGGTTCAATTCCCCAGTACCCATGTAAAGCTATAGCACAACATGGTGTACATATCTGGAATTCATTTGTAGTGGCAGGAGGCCCTGGCACACCCATACTCTGTGTCTGCCTCTTTCTCTCTCTCAAATAAAAAAAAAAATCTTTTTAAAAAATGAACAAATGCGTAGGAAAATAAAGTAAAATAATATTTGGTATAATATAAAATACCAACAACATTAAGAGTTGAACTTTTCTTTCTTTATAAAAAGCATTTTATAGGATAGTTTGAACAGGTATTTTCATCTTCTCATCTTATAACTTACAGTATTTTTTTTAATTGTCTATAATGAGTTACATTGTTTAGTGGGCCAACAATGAGTTGTTATCCTCAATTCCTCATTGCTCCCCCTCCCCAGTCAGCTGGATATCCTCCTCTGTGGTCCGTCTGGATCAGTCTTTGTGGTAGGGGACCATGGATAGCCTAGTTTTCAGCCAGGTTCTCCTGACCCAAGTGTGTTATTACTGAGGGGTGCCATGCCTCTGATACTCTCCCCCACCATGGCTCTCACAGTCTTTCTGCCCCCTCTTCCGCTCAGTTCCCTGAGTCTTGGTGGGTGAGTATTAAGGCTGCTTTAATATTGTGAGCTTAGGGGTTTTTGTGTCGAGATTCCTTGGTTTCTGTCTCACTGGCTTATCCTTTTTTGTTTGAATGGCTGTGGCTCTGGGTCCCTCGTTCATCCTGTCATTCTCTGCAGGGTTCCATATGGATCCTCCATGATATGACTTTTGTGGCTCATCTCTTGCCAGGATCACAGTTTTCTGCCTGCGGTCGGTTGGTAGGGTTATATGGACCACAGCTTTCTCGCTGCATCCTGAAAAATACAAACACAATCTCCATCGGAGAGTGAGATCAGTATAGGTTAACAAATATACACCATTCTGGATTACTTAGATTCTATTTTTAGTAGCTTCCCTGTCAGTCGCTCGCATAGTGCATTTTTTCTTGGGAGCCCAAGAGTACGGGATCCGGTGCCTATCGCCCTGAATCCCCAGTTCTAATCAAGGGTTCCCCCTCACTGAGTGGAATATTTGGCTGAATTTAATAGCTGTTGATTATCTCCCCCAGGCCCAGGCTCCTCCATTGCACAAGTGTTCCTTTCTTGGTTTGCTGTTCTCTCCCAGTAGGAGGTGTGGTCAGCCTACTCATGGCCACAGACTGTGTTTCATGCCAGTGGTCTGTTTACTCCAGCTGTCATTGATCAGCTTCCCCTGGCAGCTTGTGTAGTGCCTTCCAGCACTGCACTAACTGCCATCTGGGGGCTGGTTACCATTCCAGACCTCGAAAGGTCTCTCAATGCTAATCAATGGCATTCTGTGGTTTCTTCAGCAATAGGGTTTTGCATCAGGCCAGGGGAGAGCTTTGATAGAATTCTGTCTTGTTTTTGGAACCCCATGGTTTACTTTGGTCAACAGCTCAGTGAGGGAAGGAACCGGTGGCTGGGACCTGGGGTTGTCAGACTGCTCAATTATTCACAGGCTTAGACATTCTCCCCTATTACTCACGGCTCCTCTTGCCAGTTGACGCCCACTACTTGCTCTGTAGGTTACAGTATGCTCGTGAGGATTTTATGTTTTTGAACCTAATTTGGTTTAGCCTCATGCTTAAGCCATTCCCCTCCCCCCATCCCTTACACCTCATTCATAACCTCACACTTCTTTCTACTAGTCTGCATAGAGAAAACAGTTATCCTGGTTAAGGACCGCATATGAGGGAGAGTATGCAGTGTTCAATTCTCTGTTCTTTTGAGTGTTCGCTTAGTAAGATCTGCTCAAAGTCAGACCATTTTTTCCTAAATTTCGATATGTCATTTTTCCTTACAGATGAGTAGAATTCCATCGTGTAAATATACCACAGTTTTGCTGTCCATTCCTCCATGGATGGGCATTTGGGTTGATTCCAATTCTTGGATATTATGAATTGAGCTGCTATAAATATAGCTGTACAAAATTTTCTGCATCGAGATGTGACATCTTGCGGGTAGATGCCTAGTAGAGAGATAGCTGGGTCCATTGGTAGTTCTATGTCCATTCTGTCTAGGAGTCTCCACACTGCTTTTCATAACAGTTGAACGAGTTTATAATCTCACTAGCAGTGAATGAAGGTTCTTTTTTCCCTGCATCCTCACCAGCAACGATTGTTGTTGGTTTTCTTTATGATTGCCATTCTGACAGGGGTAAGATGGTATCTCATTGTGTTTTTGATTTGCATTTCCCTGATGCTTAAGGATGCTGAGCACTTTCTTAAATGAGTCAAAGCCATTTGTGTTTCCTCCTCTGTGAATCCTCTGTTGAGATCAGTGCCCCATTTTGTGAGGGGGCATTTTGGGTTTTTGTTATTAATTTTTTTGAGTTCTCTGTAGGTTCTGGAAATTAGGCCTCTGTCTGAGTTGTAGCTGGCGAAAATCTTCTCCCAATTTGAAGGGGGTCTATAGGCTCTGAGTATGGTTTGTTTGTCTGTACAGAAGCTTTTGAGCCTGATCAGGTCCCATTGGTTAAGTGTTTGTTGTATTTCCTGGGCTGCTGGAGATTTGCTCAGGAAATTTTTCCCTACTCCTATTTCATGTAGAGTTCCTCCTATTTTTTCTCCCAGGGTGTTCAGGGTTACTGGATTTATATTAAGGTCTCTGTTCCATTTCTAGTTGTTTTTGGTGCATGGTGAAAGGAATGGGACTATTTTCATTTTTTTACACGTGTTTATCCAATTCGTCCAGCACCATTTGTTGAAGACGCTATCTTTGGCCCAGCTTACATTGTTGACCCCCTTGTCAAAGACGAAATAACTGAAGTTAGTTTCCAATTAAAGCTGGATCTTCAATCCTGTTCCATTGATCCGTCTGTCTGTTTTTATGCCAGTACCATGCTGTTTTCGTAACTATGGCTTTGTAGTGTTTTGAAGTCAGGGATGGTGATACCTCCAGAGTCGGTTTTTTTACTTAGAATACTTTTAGATATCCGAGGTCTTTGGCCCTTCCAAATAAATTTAGAGATTATTTTTTCTATGTCTGTGAAGAAAGAGGTTGAGATTTTTATCGACATGGCATGGAATCTCTAAATCGCTTTTGGCTGGATTGCCATTTACTATATTGATTCTCCCTAACCATGAGCATGCAATATCTTTCCATCTTCTCATGTCCTCTATTTCCTTCTTGAGTGTTTAAATATTTTCCTCATATAAGTCTTTTACAACCTTGGTTAGTGATATACTTAACAGTATTTTTGATGTGCGGCAGAACACCAAAACATCTATTCAAGCTCCCGTCCCTGCACTTGTAGCATCATGGAGTACCTGAGATCCTTTACTGGGAAGTTTTTGTCAGCACCACTTCCATGGGCACATTCTCATTCTTCGTTCCATAGCTGCTTTCTTCTGTGTCACTTTTTGTTTCTTTGCTTTATTTTCATCTTTCTTGTCCAATTTTCTCAGTGGATTATCCATTTTTATAAAATGCTACAAGGATTCATCACTTAAAGCTGCCTTAAAAAAATGCCACTCTGATGACTGACAGGTTTTGAAAGAAAGGATGCCATTAGCCAGTAATTAGGATGTGCACCTGGTGTTTATGCAGTGATTTGTGTGCAGAATGCTGCTGGTAGGCTGGTACTTTTCCCCAGTAAATATTAGTTAAATTTTGTATCATGTTGTTAGGGAATTTAATTTACTTAGCCATGGCAACTGAAGTTTAACTTTCTCATATGAACTCAATCAGATCTAGACGTCAAAACACTAGTACATGTCCCTGTGTAAATTACAGCACAGTCACAGCCTGCTTCCTGGCCTAGTAAATGCTGTGCAGCATTGCACATGCCAAATCCCCAATTGCTCATCCACACTTCCGTTTTTGTGTCCAGTGATTCTGTGATCTTGGTTGCCTTTCTAGCCAAATGTAACATTTCTTGTGTTCCCATTATATCAGCTGTGAGTACTCCACATTCCTAAAACTAACTCATAGATAGCTTTTAGTTCTTAGAGGGCCTGCAATTTTATCCCAAGTTCTGGTTTGTTTTGAAAATGCTACACTCTACTTTCCTCAGTCATTAACTTCTTTCTCAATCAGTTTTCTTGTTTTGGTTTTGTGGCACATATTTATTCTGCCATCTGTTGTACAATATTTTTGAATTATAGTTTCCTATATTAACATGTACAACTTTTATAGGACTGTATAGTCTAGGCATTTATTAAACCATTTAGTATAGAAATGGACAAGTGATAATTCTCATAAATATTCTTTATTTCTTTCTACCTCTAAAAAGTAGTGGTGTCTTAGGAATTTTATAAACAGCTTTTAAATTTTAATTATATTTTTGGCTTAGCATCCATGCCAGCTTGTTAGTTACCTGGCTGCTTTACCTTACATGGCTGCTCCATTACATACCCAGATGGTTTTCTCGTTTACTTGATACTGTCCTGTTTTTAAGATTTTGTTGTCATCAGTTATGGAGTACTCTCATCATCTTTAAGTCTTCTTAGAGCAGTTTCTGTTTAATATGACCTGTTATTCACAGTGAACACAGAAAAAGAAGGGAAACTACTACTTCACTTGAAATTTATTGTTATTGGTGGTTGGTTCATGGAATTTGAGACTTTCTGGCCTTTTAAAAAATAAAATATTAAAATTGACTACAATATTTTTCTTTAGAAAGAGAGAGAGAGAGGCAGGCAGAGAGCGAATGGGCACGCCAGGGCCTCCAGCCACTGTTAACGAACTCCAGACACATGTGCCACCTTGTGCATCTGGCTTTATGTGGGTCCTGGGAAATCAAACTCGGGTCCTTCTGCTTTGCACACAGAGCTTTAAACGCTAAACCATCTCGCCAGCTCAACTACAATATTTTCGTATGAAAATCTTTAATCAGAGGGATTAACCAAAATGATTTTATATAAAATTTTAATTTTTTTGTTTTGGTGTGTGTGTTTTGTTTCTATTGGTTTTCCTTTCCAGTTGCAACTTGGCAAAGTAAGATGCAAAGATTTTCATTCTAATAAAATTACATTCAGTGGAAGGAATTTGATATATAGTTTAATGTATGGGGTATGGGACAATCCTAATTGATCTAGAAGTAAATCTAAATTCCCATACTATTGGGTGTGTAATTGGATAGCATAAATGTTTTATCATTTTATTGAAAATTACTTTTTGATCTAAGACAGTTGCTTTTAGAATAAAGTCATCAAGGAAAGCTAAAGGTCCAGCTGCTGCCTTATAACAAGACTGGACAATGTGGAAAAAAATAGTATACTGGATTCCTTGCTTAAGCTTAAAAGTGTTGTACCACATTTCACCCTGGAGGTTATTTTGCTTATAAGTTTATAAAAACGTGCAGTTGTACAGAACAGGAAATAACACCTTGGTGTTTTCTTTTGGATATTTTAGGCAAGGCCATGTGAATGTTCCCCCGCTTGAGTTCAAGCCTGCATTAATGTTGGAAACCTTCAGCATCAGTGCTGTTGTGATGGAAAAATCCGTGTGTACTCCTCAGACCTCCACCAGTGCCCTTTCCTTTCATGATCTCAACAAGCGATATTACAATACCTTCCATTGCAACTTCACCATTTCTTGTCAGTCAATAAGTCAGCATGTAGATATGGCTTTGGTTCGTCTTATTCATCAGTTTAGTACAATGATAGATGATATCAAAGCAACTCAGACAGACATTAAACTCAGCAGATACACAGCTGGATCTGCTTCCCCAACACCTACCTTCAAAACCAGAAAGCATCGGGATTTTCGTTCATCTGATTTCAGCCGGAGTTCCAGGGGAAGTCTCAATGGCGGCAACAGAGTAAATAATGCCAAAAACAAACGAGCCAACAATGAGAACAACAAAAAGGAATCTCGGAACAAAAATTCATTAGGACGATCTGAAAGGAGAACCTCCAAAGTGTCCAGGAAGGGTTCCAGAGATGTGGTGGATCACATGACTGTTCATATGGATGATTCAGACTCCATTACAGTGTCAGAGCAGAGTGAGCCTTCAGCTGAGTGTTGGCAGAATATGTACAAATTGCTTAACTTCTACTCACTTATTTCTGATCCAACAGGAATATTGGAGAAATCTTCAGAAACATTTGGACCAGCAGGTAAGACATCTTTGTGGTTTTAAAACTTTTGTTCAGAAGTAATAAAGAAAACAGCAGATTGTTCATCATATCTTCCCAGTGTTGTAAGTGGATAATTGAAAAGTAGAGAAATTATCAACACCAAGTCGATTGAGATTCCACACCAGCAACTTCCTATTCTCCCTTACTCTTGGGAAAAAGGTATATCAGAAAAGAAAAGAGAACTAGTTGGCAATTTAAGGGCAGAAAAGGAATATGTTTGGGTCGTACTAGTTCTCCCTTTCCATATCTAAATCTGCATATCTCCATTTTCTCCTCAGGAGTCCGGAGTCCTACAGAGCCAACATGTAGAGTTGTATTTGAGAATGAGCAGGACAACAACAGTTTGACTAAGACACAAAGGAAACGCAGCCTGGTGACTTCCGAACCTCAACATGTGACTCTAATAGTGTTTGGGATAGGCATGGTGAACCGCACCCATCTCGAAGCTGACATTGGTGGGCTAACAATGGAGTCAGAACTGAAGAGAATCCATGGCAGCTTTACACTTAAGGAAAAGATGAAAGGTATGATGCTTTTCCAATACTATGATGCTCCTTTGCTGAAGGAAACTTTTACCATGCTTCTCAATGGGGAAGGAGTGAGGAAGAGTACCAAAAGCTTTAAATGTCATTGAAGATCTGTTAATTGAGGTAGGCTGGATATCTGGTGAAATTATTTGGGCACAAAGATATGCAGATAATGTCTATAATGCACAGTGACACCTATTCTTTTACTATATGTGTATGTCACATACTATGTTTCTAATGCTTCAAAATTTGAAGAAAATTTCTGAGATATTTCCTTTTCTTTTAGTACTGTTATAAAAAGCTCCATAGGCTAATGAAAGTGTGATATTCATCTCAAGTAATCACACAACAATGGCAGTTCATCAGCTCTAGAAGAACTGTTTGAATATGCACCATGACCTTATGATCACAGAGAAAATTATGCTGCCAGATGCCACGAGTTGTAAAATTCACCCCAGTTTCAGAGGTGCTAAAATAAAATTAAATGCTTAGAATCAGTGGATATAGCAGTATGCAATTGAGCCTGCAGGATTCCCTTGCAGCAATGACTCCAATAATACCAGAGTCTTCATTCTGGTCTGAAAATAGCCTGAAGTTACTTGAGAAAAAAATATAAGTGACCATATGTTTTTGTTATTATTATAATTTTCAGATATATAAGGTTCTAAGCAAAAGTTATTTTCAAACCTCTTGTGTATTAAATATCCTCTTTTAACTGTTTTGTTTCTTACCTGAGCATTTATAATTTATTCAGAATTTTATTTTGTAAAGAAATGAGATGGATTATAAATTGCTAAGAAGAATGCAAACACATTAATGCTTCTTAGAAATAAGGTAATGACAGTGCACAGAAGTACAGATGGCATGTTAATCAGAAAATTTTCTTAGATTTCACTGGCTTAAAAAAAAATTACCAGTATTTTTCTTCTGTTTTAACAAAAAAAGAATCATATTGCCCAGTTTTGGTGAGAAGGATGTTTGCATAATGTTCGGTGAAGGAAATGGATGTTTTCATTCACTTCTAGATGAATATAAATTGGTTTTGCCTTTTGGAAAGTTACTTTTTAACAGGTTTTGTCAGTAAAACCTTTAAATTACATACATCCATTGGCTTGTAAGTAATGGAAATAATCATACTATTTAAATCCTAAGAATTTTATGAGGACTGAGTAATAGCTCATGTTATTTCTTTTTTTTTAATTTTTGTTTTTCAAATACATGAGTAATAGGGACTATTTATAATAGTGAATTATTTAATACATGGTACCATGTTAAAATTATCTTTTGCATAAATCCTATTTTTTAAATATATACACATATATAAATGGCAAAAAGAAGAGAAATAAGCTATAAGGAAACTTTTAATAAGTACTATAACACTAGTTGAACAAACTATTTCCTAGCTGTCTTTTGTCACAATATAGTATGAATGAAATATAGTTATATGAAGCATAACTATATTTTTAGAGTTCAAATGATTTTTTCCCCATATTTAAGATGTTCTACATCAAAAGATGACTGAGACATGTGCCACTGCTCATATTGGTGGGGTTAATATTGTGCTGCTTGAAGGGATCACACCAAATATACAGTAAGTGCGTTCTTTCACTGTTTATTATACCTCTTTGTCATAGCTTTATAGAAAACTTGAAATTCCTTGGGTGAATTAATACTTGGTGAATTTTGAGTTTTATGCACAATGTTACCAAGTACTGATATTTATTCATTAAGAATATCACCAAATAAAATGTGATTTTGCTGCCTGTGCCTACTCAACCTTCCTTCCAAAAAAGAATCTGACTCCTAGTAGCTTATAAAATTGTCCAGTGGGAAAAATTATCACAGTAAAGATTTCTGTTTTGCAAGTACTATGCAAGTATTAATGTAATTCAAATAATTGATTAAAATTATAGGCAAAGGATACAGGTTTTTAAGTGATCATTACTTATATTCACTGGTATTTTAAAATTTTCCCTTGTCATTTTTGCATTTAATGAACATAGAAGTAGAGCCTTTGAAGTCCATGTTATAGTATAGATTAAGCCTTATTTAAATAGCATAAACAAGCCAGGTATGGTGCCTCATACCTGTGATCCCAGCATTTGGGAGTCTAAGGCAAGATGATTGCCACAGGTTAGAGGACAGCCTGGGCTATAGAGTGAGCCCTTGTCTCAAAACAGACAGCATATCATAAAACTTTTTATTTTGCCTTTTTCTTATGAGCTCTGCTTTTGGATCTGTTGAGAATTGCACATGGTATACAGACCAGTTCTCTGTGATGGATAAATTTAATCGTTTGACTTTGCTCATATCCTTGATAGTGCTGGCTGTTATTTCTGATTTCCTTACACTGGAACAATTTTATGTTATAACTGAAAAATGTTTAATAATTTAGGTCATATTTCAAGAATCTACTCCTCTTTGATTTTGTAACCAGTTAATGTTCTAGTTTTATTCTGTAATATATCATCTTGCTAAATAACCACGAAGTAGAATTTGGTCCCATACATTAAAAAATATTCATAGACTGAATAGAAAATGTGACCAACCAATTACAGCTCAAGTCATAATAATTTGAAAATATGGATAATGCAAAGGCTACCTTGGGCAACATTTCCCTCAAGTGTATGTTGCTAAGTGGGTCACAGATTTCTTCAGGGAGTTTTGCTTAACATCAGGAACACCAAGCCTGTTCTCAAGGCTATGTGAAGAATACCTCAGGTTTAAGTCTTCCAAGTAGTTTAGTCCTGTAAGCTATAGAATTAATGACTGTGTGCTTCATCTTTTTAGTAGCCACATCTTATTTCCTAAGCAGTCTTTTCAAGAAAGACCAGGAAATCCCTATTGTTATAACAGACTTCTCTCCATTCATTATGAAAGTGAGATGGGATGAAGTGCTTGCTGGGAGCCAGAAACCTCACATCAGTTCTTTTATTTAATCCTCACTGCAATCTTGTGAACTGAGGGGGTTTTTAATCACCATTTTATAGAATAAGTTGAAGTTCTGAAATATCAGAATATTTGGCTAAAATACTTAAAATTATGCAGTCAGAAGAGATGCCTGCACCATGCTTCTCCTAAAGAAAGCTATTCTATGATTTCTCTATTAACTCTAAATCTGAAGATCCATGGTTACTAAACCATGTGTGTCCTCTTAGATTTTTGTCTCTGTTATCTTTCAAGTAAAGGGCTTCATATAAAAACATCATAAAATGGTATTTCTTGTCTTCCCCCCTCACGTAAAGATCCTTATTAGTTTTAATTTTT
This sequence comes from Zapus hudsonius, assembly GCA_004024765.1. Classification (NCBI taxonomy): domain Eukaryota; kingdom Metazoa; phylum Chordata; class Mammalia; order Rodentia; family Dipodidae; genus Zapus; species Zapus hudsonius. Next base: position 136,988 of record PVHP010000460.1, on the reverse strand, counting down.
TACGTTATTCATTTGTCATTTTTAGCTCATGCTGTTAAGAGTGGAAATTAGTAAAGTTTTCCTGATTAGCCATGGTATAACTAATTTACATATGAATGCTTATTTACTTCCTTTTTGTTTTCCTGCTTTCTCTTGAATCTTCATCTATAGACTGGAGGATTTTCCTACATCTCCCACAAGTACAGCCAAACAAGAGTTTCTGTATGTCATATTCTTTTTCCTGGCTTGTGATTAACATAGTTTTGAATGGGAAATTATCTCAGGGGATATATCTTGTTATAGAGACACAGATTTAAACTGACAGTCAAGGAAGCCTAAGTGAGGGCTGCCTGCTTTCAGTGTTGGGTGGGTTATAAAAATTTATATGTTGTTTATACTTATATAGATACGTTACTGTTGTGATTTCTATTATCACTAATGTTTGATATGATAATAGAAACCAAAAAAGTTCACTTGTATGAAAGAATCTTGTCAATTGCAAAGTAATTTTCTACCACTACAAAAACACACCTGCATATTTCAGCTTTCTAAGTCAGTTTTTGGGGAGAATAGTCTATTTTTCTGTTGACACGTTTTATCTATGGCTTTTAGTGTATGTACCTTTATCTTTTGAATGGCTTAATTTGACCCATTTAATATGTGATATTTTTGTGGTAGTAAACTGTACTTGCAGTATGTACTTAGATGTTTATCATGAGTCTATTACCATGACAAATTCATGTTAGCACTAGTTATTTCACTGTTTGAATGTGCTGAATAAATAAGTAAAGAGTATAATTTTGATGAGATAACAGGCCATAGACAAAACATCAATTAAAAGTCTTTGGATGGAATTATTATGAATTTTTTACATTTCATCAGCCAACTAAAAGTACTAAAAATAAAGACACTAATATTAAATAACAGGATTTTTCTTGAAATTGTATTCATGTAATTTTATCACATACAAACATACACATACATTTAATTCCACTTCATATCTAGAAATTTATTGTTTTCTTTTATTCACTGAGTTCTTTGCACATTTGGCAAAAAAAATATCAGTATTGACTTAAAAGATGTTTTTAGTGGCTAAAGATCACACCTCTGCGGTAATTATGTACTTATGTCTAACATGCTAGAAACTATATTTGGTTTCAGGAAGACAAGAGCTATTCTTCATTATGATATCATTTATAGGACACTTTCTTCCCTTTGAGAGGTTTATACTGAGAGGTAAACATGTAAGCAGCTGTTGCCAAGTGGAAAGGATATTTTAGTGAGTTTTAATAATTGACTGTGTAGAATTGGTACAGTTCCAGTTGTAGAGATCTTCATGCAAAACTAATTTGAGGTAGGCAACACAGGCAAAGTTTCATCAATTTGTGTACTCCTTCTCGCCTCTTAAGTTTTGTTGGTGTGGACAGGTGGTCTAGAGACCAAGGTGGAGCTTATGATTGGTATAAAACAGTCATATTATCCACTCCAAGGAATGTCTCTTGAAGTGGTTGACATCATTGAAATAGGTAACAGTGTAAATGAGTCTCAGTAGTATTGGGCATGACAGATCCCTGAAATCTTTAACATCAAAATTTCCATTGGAAATACCTTAATAGAGTCTGCAATAGCAGAGCAGTCAGCCATTTTGGTTTTCCATTTTGACTTTGGTGTGTTTATGAAACCTACGGTAATATTTAGGCTGTCCACTATTGATTTATAAAGGTAGACTAGAAAATAAGAAGTACAAATTTTTTTTTAATTTATATTTTCACTCTGTTGAGGAACTTATAGTCCAGTGCCCATGAGCAAAGCTTCTACTATGTAAGTGCAGTTAGCTTTCTGGGATAGGCAGCAGCATTCCAATGAGTCAAACAGTATGATGATTCTGCCTTGATCAAACTGATGGAGGATTTAGGGGAAGGGATGTAAAGAGATCTGGACTATTAAATAGTTTACACATTGCCAATTAGAGTTAACTGTTCATAGTTCTGTTATAATTCTTGAAGAGATTTATCACTTAGTCTAAGCCACACCACATTTAATGTATATTGAAATGTTTTCAGCAAGAAAGTAGTAGTTAGAATCTCTCCAAAGTGGTGACTAAAAGTTTGTAGGATGCTAGGTATCTCTGCCAGATACATGAAAAGTTCATGCCAGATGTCCAAGAAGCCTGAAGGATTCAACGTAGTTCGGTCTACTGCACAGAGTTCTCCAAGATCCACTGTGGGCCTCCACTACAACTACCACAGTGCCCCATCATATAAGGACCCATTTCCAGTTTCTTTTACTTTCTGAGTTCAAGCAGTAGGTCTTTTAAAAAGCAGACAGCCTGCTTTCAGCTTGTTTTAACAGTTTATGATTGATGATTTGTTTCATTCTTTCATTATATTTTAGAAATAAATTGAGCATATTTTTCTTTTAGTGTTCAGTGTCTATCTCTCTTTTGAGACCTAAAATAGGTTGGAATAGAAAAAAAGAGTTCTGAATGGGAAAAAATATCAAAGTGGAATTTTATGTGGGTATGTACGTATGTATGTATGTAATTTGTAAATTTTTGTTCTTTCATTTATGTTAGCAGATATTTCTGATTTTAAATGGCATACTGTTCTATGCAGTATAAAATATGTATACTTTAATATCTTTAGAAAATATTTTTCAGTTCATGTTTTAATGCATAAAAGACCTCATTTTAGCTCATTGAATGATTTAAGAAAATATTTATTGCTCTGAATATTTATTTATAGAACTGTAGTGAAATGTAGCATTGCCAAGTCCCAAGCCCTCTACAGTGCCCAGAGGGGGCTGAAGACAAACAATGCTGCAGTGTTCAAAGTAGGAGCTATCAGCATCAACATTCCTCAGCACCCTGCCACCTTACATAGCATGATGGTTCGAAGTTCTCACCAACTATCCAAACAAATCTCAGACCTCATTAGACAACCTTCTACAGCGTAAGTTAGTGAATTTTGTTCGTATTCTATGATTCTGATAATACCTTTTTTGCTGTAATATAAAAAGTTTATAGTAAAATAAATGGTTACTGTAAGCATTGACCATTATGGACAATGAGGCAGGGGGAGAGTAGACAACATCATGCAAGAATCATATTGGATACTATTAAAGCATTTTGTCAGAAAGGTAACTGTCATTATTCCATATGCATAAATACAGAGCATAAGCCTAAAGCTTGAGATCCTAGAGATTTGTGGACACTTTGAGCTCACTGCAATTTATGACTAAGTTTAAGAAATTGCAGTTGTTAGGTATGTCCCATGTATGGCTTTGTGCTTTCTTTCATTATGAAATCATTACATAATATGAAGACATTACATAAGATATCATGGATCAAAGTATTTTAGGACAGTAAATCAGACCTTTCATACCTTGTCTCAGACCTTTTATTCTATGTCTCTTGCCTCATCTTCATGCTATGTGCATTGCTTAGTTTTATTCACGGTCTCTAAAAGCCATACCCGATAAAAGTGTTTGTGCATGTGTATAATACTGTAAAAGTCATTATGCTTCTTTCCCTCAGTGATAAGGTAGTGTTCCTGATAGTGTTATATGTCAATGATTTTTTCCCCCCAATTGTTTTTTCTACGTCTTTAGTCATGAGTCTCTGTCCCAAAAAGTAGTAATTGTATGGGGCTTGGGAGATGGCTCAATTGGTAAGTGCTTGCCATTGAATCATGAGGACCACACAATAAAAGCCGGTTGAAGTGACATGCTTGTAATTCCAGTGCTAGGGAGTCAGACCAGGTTGATCTCTGGGGCTCACTGAGTATCCTGTCTAGCCTAGTTAGAAAGGTTCCAGGCCAGTAAGACACCCTGTGTTGTAGTCAACTTCTTTTTGCTGACACAAAGAATCCAACCAAAAGCAGCTTGTGGAGGCAAGGGTTCATTTGTTCTTATATAATACTTGAGGTGAAGTTCCATGATGGCAGGGAAAACCAATGTATGAGCAGAGGCTGAACATCACCTCCTGGCCAACATCAGATGGACAACAGCAATAGGAGAATGTGCCAAACACTGGCAAGGAAAAACTGGCCATAACACCCAGAAGCCTGCCCCAACAACACACCTCCAACAAGGTTGCAATCCCCTAATTGTCATCAGCTGGGGACCAAGAATTCAGAACACAAGTTTATGGGGGACACCTGAATCAAATCACCACACACAGTCTCAAAAAAGCAGGATGTAGGCTGGCAGACTTAATGGGTAAGAGCACTTGCTGTGCAAGCACACGGGCCTGAGCTTAGTTCCCAGAATCCACATAAAACCCTGGGCCAGCCTCACATACCTATAGCCCAGTGCTGAGGCAGGCAGAGACAGGAGGATTTCTGGAGCTTGTGGGTCAACCAGTCTATAAAGCGGAGAGCACCAGAACCAGTGAGAGACCCCGTCTGAAGGAAGTAAGGCAAAAGAGCAGTAGAGGAGGACAGCCAGCATCTTCCTCTCACCTCTCCCTGTATGCACATGTGATGTGTGCACCTGAACACACATGCATACACTACATGTAAACACACCACACATTATACTCATATACCAAAATGGAAAAACTGTTGACAGCACCTGAGGACAAGGTTTTTCTCTGGCCTCCATACATACATGTACACATTGGCATGCACGTACACACACCAAAAGTATTCTAAGTAAGTTTTCTTGATACCAATTGTCAGAGGATATAGAAGTTAAAAGTCAGGCTTTGGAGTCAAAATCATTGGGTTAAAATTCTAGTTTAACCACTTTCTAGCTGTGCTTTCTCATTTGGAAAGAAGAGATAGCTGAACCTTTTTAGAGGGTTTTAGGAGACAAAATGACCTGGTAGTCAAATGGTAGTGTCAGTATTATTAATAATAATAATAGACTTATAGTGTTAATAGTATTTTAGTGGTTTTGCAGTAGCATGCATAATGGAAAAGTCAGAATTTGTCATTGGGTAATTTTGAGCTAAATTGCAGTGGTGTGTTAATGATATGCATTACCATGGAAGAGCAACAGTCCAAGAATCTTGTTATCATTTCTTCCTGTCTGCTTTTCTAGATCACCAATGTTAAGTAGACATTTTTCACTGGGCAATCCAGCGAGTTTATTCAGTAAAGTGGTTGTTGTTAGTTATTTTTTTTAAATACAAAACACAAAAAACATTTTTTTCTGTTTATAGCCCACAGTCTGTGAAAGAAGATATTGCCACCCCTTTACCTTCTGAAAAAACCCCAACTAGTGTTAATCAAACACCTATTGAAACAAATGAATTTCCTCAACTACCAGAAGGCTTAGAGAAGAAGCCTATTGTTCTTAAATTTAGTGCCATGTTGGATGGCATAGCCATTGGAGCAGCACTTTTACCATCTTTGAAAGCAGAATATAAGATGGGAAGAATGAGAAGTCATGGCATGACAGGTACTGTTAAATTTTGAATTCAGCCTCTTAACATTGATGGTAGTTTTGAAGTGAATATTAAAGAAAGGTAAACTTGTTTTTAAATACTATATTTAATTGAAATCATTTTGATCACTTAAATATCAACAATGATGATCTTTTCTATATGCCTCCTTGTATGGGTAATCCTGCTTGAATTCTTCAAAATTATTCGACTGTCTTTAAAGTTAAGTTGAATAGATGAGCTCATTTCTTTTTTAGGTTTTATTAGGTTTTTTGTTGTTGGTTATTGCAAGGTAACGTTTCACTCTAGCCCAGAATGACCTGGAACTCACTATAGTTCTCACAGCAGTCCTACTTCTGCCTCCCAAGTGCTGGGATTAAAGGTGAGTGCCACTACATATGACTTTGTCAGGTTTTTATCATCTGAATTTCTCAGTTTTTCACATTGACTACCTTTAGTTCAAATTAGATATTATTTGATTCCTTTAGAATTACTACTGCTATCTAGCCTGTCCAAACATTCTTCAACTTTTAAATCACTTATGAAATGTGTCTATAATACATACCATTACACACATTTCAGGTGATAATCAGGAGATAATCAAGTAGCATGAATTTACCATCCTATCACCCAGCCTAATAATGAGAGCCTCACCAGTCCCTTGAAGCCTCTTCATAGGAGCCTCCATGACTGCTTAAGGAAGTCACTGTTGACATTTTTCTTTATTCTTTTACCACATGGGTATATTGACAAATTATTTAAAATTTGCCTTTACCAGTTGTGAGCATTATTTATAATATGGAATCATACTAGTTTTTTTTCTTTTGCTGTCCATTGGGTTTAAGATTCATCTATGTTCATCCATCTATCTAGCTTATTCATTTTCCACTGAAATCTAGTAGTGTAATGATTGTAGAAGAGCTTAGTTATCCATTCTGTTCTTGTTAGAACATTGGTCTTTTGTGATAATGAATGTGCTCACACACAGTTGCAAGATGTTTTTTGAGGATACTTACTTGGAAACGCAATTAGAGAATGGGGTAAATGTACTTTCAGATTTAGCAAAAAAATGGAAAACTTCCTTTCAAAGTGTCTTTGCCAACTTTCTTTTCCACTAGCATTAGAGTTCCCATTGCCCTACCACCTATACTACACAAACATGACACTATGGTCTGGATTTTTTATTTTTGCTTGTCTGGTATCAGATTATGGTTTTACTTCATTTTGTTGTTGTTGTTGCTGCTGTTGTTTTTGTTTTTTAATGATTCTACTCTTACAAAAATTATGCTTTTTCTTTTTTTCACTTTTTATTCATAGCTTCTATAAATATAGATAATAAACCATGATAATTCCCTCCCCATTCCCACTCTCCCCCTCTCAAAACCACCCTCCATCATATCCCCTCCCCCTCTCAATTAGTCTGTTTTGTTTGGATGTCATCATCTTTTCCTCCCATTATGGAGGTCTTCTGTAGGTAGTGTTGGGCACTGTGAAGTCATGGATATTAAGGCCATTTTGTGTCTGGAAGATCACATTGTAAGCAGTCCTACACTTCCTTTGGCTCTTATAATCTTTCTGCCACCTCATCCACAATAGACCCTGAGCTTCAGGAGGTGTGATAGAGATGTCCCAGTGCTAAACACTCTACTGTCACTTCTCTGCACTGTAGTGTCTTTTCAGATGGTCACCGCCATCTGAAAAGAGAAGTTTCTCTAGCTAAAAGTGAGAGTAGCATTATTATATATGAGTATGCACATGTTTTAAAAAAGTGCTCATAAGGCATTTTAACAGGCATAATATATGTATTTAGCTAGACAACAGCAGCCATTATTCCCCTAGGGCTCATTAACTCCCCCACCATAGGCTTTTGACTAGGTCTTTAGTACCAGATGTGTATTCCCTTCCATGGAGCAGGCCTCCAGTCCTATTAGAGAGCTGTCGGTTTCCCCCATAACTGACATGCCACTATTGTACCAGGCCTGGCTGGTCAGTCTTAAGGCTTGCAAGATCTGCTGCTATGTACCACCATTAATGCCTTCTCTCTCCCATAGGGCTGCATGCAGCCATAGCTTTTTCCAGCTTTTTGTCAGCTGGTTAACAGGGAGGAGGTTTCCAGCTTAGCTCTAGCTTGATTTCTCAGCGACCTGTAGCCCAAGTTTATATGGTCTTCAGCAATTGGGTCTTACCATCTCATTCTGGTGGGCAACCAAGAGCCTTGGCAATGGCCTATAATGTTTTTTGGGGTCTCGGGAACCTGGCCAACAACTCATTGGAAGATATCTCTGGCACTGAAATTTTTCTAGTGATAGTCTATGGCTTCTGGGTGTGCCATCATCCAAAGAAGTAGTTTTCCATATAGCTTATTCTAAACCTCTGAAATTTTGGTTAACCTTTCTCCCATCCTTCCTTTACTCAATCCCTTCCCTTTAACCCATTTAGGAATTTGCACCCCTTGTAATCTATTCATTTGCTTACATATATACAATACCCTCCCCTTAAGTCTCCCCTCTCCTCCCTCCCTTATATCCCCTGTCTAGATTACTGGCCTCTATTACTGACTTTTATTCTACTCACATACAAATATAAACCTTTGTAGCTAGGATCTACATATAACAGAGAATGTGCAACATTTAGCTTTCTTGTCCTGGATTACCTCACTATAATCCTTTCCAGGTCCACCCATTTCCCTGGAAGTTTCATAATTTCATTTTTCTTTACCACAGAATAGAACTCCATTGTATAAGTGTACCACATCTTCATTATCCATTCATCAGTTGAGGGACATCTAAGCTGGTTCCATTTCTGAGTTATTGTAAATAGAGCTGATATAAACATGGATGAGCAAGTATCTCTAAGGAAGTGACTAAAGTCATTAGCATATATGTCAAGGATTGGTATAGCTGGGTCATATGGTAAATCTATTTTCGGCTGTCTTTGGAACCTCCACAATGATTTACACAATGGCTCTACCAGGTTACATTCCCACTAGCAGTGTAGAAGTGTTCCTATTTTTCCACGTCCTCACCAGTATTTATTGTCACTTGTTTTCTTGATGGTGGTAGCCTTTCTGACAGTAGTGAGATGGAAATCACTGAGTAGTTTTAATTTTAATTTCCCAGATGGCAAAGGAATTAGAACATGCTTTTAGGTGTCTATTGGCTATCTGTATTTCTTTTGAGAACTCTATTCAGTTCTGTAGCCCATTTTTTGATTGGGTTGTTTGATTTCTTATTATTTAGTTTTTTGAGTTCTTTGTAAAGCCTCAATATTAATCCTCTGTCAGATGTATAGCTGACAATGATTTTCTCCCATTAGGTAGGTTGCCTCATTTGTTCCTCTATTTAGTATCCTTTGCAGTACAAAGGCTTTTTAATTTCATGAGGTCCAATGGTTGATTAGTGGTTTTTACTTCCTGAGCAACTGTGGTTGTATTCGGAAAGTCCTTGCTTATGCTAATTTGTTGAAGTATTTCCCCTACTTTTTCCTCTAGCAGTTTCAGAGTTTCAGGTCTGATATTAAGGTCTTTGATCCATTTGGACTTGATTCTTATGCATGGAGAGAGATAGTATCTGTTTTCATCCTTCTACATATAGATTTCCAGTTTTCTCAGCATAATTTGTTAAAGAGGCTGTCTTTTCTCCAATGAATATTTTTGTCCTTTTTGTCAAAAATCAAATGGCTGATACTTACCTGGCAGGGGAGATACCATGATCACGAAGGTGGTTTTCCCAGGGCTAGGCTTATCCATGCACTCCAGATGTGCTGACCCCTGCGATTTCCCCAAATGCGGGAAACTTGACTGCATAATTTGTGGAAGTGGGGGACTGCGTTCGCGCTCTCCCCTGAAAAAAAAATCAAATGGGTGAAACTGTCTGGTTTTGTATCAGAGTCCTCTTTTCTGTTCCATTTATCATCTACATGTCTGTTTTTGTACCAGTATCATGATGTTTTATTACTATGGCTCTGCAATACATCTTTTTTAAAAAATATTTTATTCATTTTCAATCAGAGAGATAGAGAGAGAGAGAGAGCGCACCAGGGCCAGGTCTGGCCTATGTGGGTCCTGGGGAATTGAACCGGGGGCCTTAGGCACTGGAGGCAAGTGCCTTAACCTCTGAGCCATTTCTCCAGCCCTGCAATACATCTTAAAATCAGTTATGATGTTACTGCCAGCCTTATTTGCGTTGCCTAAAAGTGTTTTGGCTATTAGAGGGTTTTGTTTTGTTTGCTTCCAAATGAATTTTAGGAGCTATTTCGGTTTAAAATTCCATTAGAATTTTGATGGGGATTGAATTAAATGTGTAGATTGCTTTTGGCAAGATCGACATGTTCACAATATTGATTCTTACAATCCAAGAACATGTGATGTCCTTCCATTTCCTAGTGACTTCTGCAATTTCTCTCTTGAGTGTTTGAAAGTTTTCATTGTAGAGATCCTTCACTTCCTTGGTAAGGTTTATTCTAAAGTACCTTATTTTAGTTTATTTTGAGGCAGTTGTAAATGGGAGTGTTTCCCTGTTTTTTAAACATTCTTATTGACTTAAAATTATATATATAAACACAACAATATGCTCAGTATCATAAGTTATTAGATAAAACCATTGAAACCAGGATGACATTCCCTTTTATGCATTAGATATTCTCCCCCCCCATGACTCTTACAGTCTTTCCACCCCCTCTTCTGCAAATTTCCCTGAGTCATGGTGGTGAGTTTAAATTTTGCATAGTTATTAGGTTTTTAAGTCTCTAAATTGTGTTTTGGGCAATTTTGGGCACCCTTGGTGCCTCTCTCCATTATCCTTCCCTAGGATATCTGCCTTGATGTGGGAATAACTCTTTTGCTCGTCATCCCACTTCCTTAGAGGTTGTGTTAGGGCTCTAAATGGTGAGTTTGAGGTGGATAGTCTCCTGCTTGGATGTCCCCCATCAACTCAGGTCCATTTGGTGAAGTTCGGTTGTCATTGATTTCTGAAAAATACAGTCTCCAGTGGAGAGTAAGATTATTATTGGTCAATTGAGACAAATATTGCTAGGTTGGTGAGCGTGTGGAAGGTGTAGCCTTTCTGAGGACCTATGGTTAGTGAGGACTTCCCCATGGAGATGGAGTTCTTAGTCCCCAATCAAGGTTGCCTTGGGTCCCTGTACCAGTCAGGGGTTCCCCGCCTCTGAGCGGATCTCATAGCCAATTAGCCAGCTGTTGATTACCCACCAAGGTTGAGCACCACTATTACACAGATGGGCATTTCTTGACTTGCTTGTCTGTGCCTTATAACAGTGTTCTACACTCTCAGGCCATCAGTCAGTGTGGCTTGAAGATGCCTCCTGCTCTTTTTTTTTTCTTCAGCAATAGGGTTTTATCTCTTGCCGTTGTTAGTGTATAGGAAGGCTACTGATTTCTGTCTGTTGATTTTTGTATCCTGCTATGTTGCTAAAAGTGTTTATCAGCTCTAACAGTTTGCTGATGGAGTCTTTGGGGTTCCTTATGTATAGAATCAGATCATACGCAAATAATGATAATTTGATCTCTTCCTCTCCAATTTTTTTGTATCTCTTGCCTTATTGGTATAGCTAAGATTTCCAGTACTATCTATATTAAATCAAAGTGAGAACAGTCTTGTTCCTGATTTTAGTGAAAATGCTTCCAGTCTTTCCTCATTTAGTATAATGTTGGCTATATGTTTGACATAAATGGCCTTTATTATATTGAGATATGTTCCTTCTATTCTCACTTTCTTTAGGACTTTTACCATGTAGGGGTGTTGGATTTTTTTCAATTGACTTTTCTATTGAGATGATCATGTGATTTTTGTCCTCTAGTCCATTTAGATAGTATAGTACATTCATCGATTTGTGTATGTTGAACCATCCCTGCATCTCTGAAATAAAAGCCTATCTGGTCAGAGTGAATGATATTTTTGATATATTCTTGTATTTTGTTTGCCAGTATTTTGTTGAGAAGTTTTACATCCTTGTTTATTAATGAGATTGGTCTATAATATTCTTTTTTTTCTGTCTTTTTTTCTCTCTCTGTCTGGTTTTGGAATCTGGGTAATGCTGGCTTCGTAGAAGCAGTTTGGTAGTACTCCCTCCTTTTCTATTTTGTGGAAGAGTTCGAGAAGCATTGGCAATAGTTCTTCAGTGAATGTCTGGTAGAATTCACTAGTAAATTCATCTGGGCCTGTACTGTTTTGAGTTGGGAGATTTTTTTTTAAATAACTGCCTGGACCTCAGTGCTTGTTATAGGTTGTTTAAATGGTTTATCTCATCTTGATTTAATTTTGGTAGGTCATATTAAGGAAATCATGCATTTCTTTCAGGTTTTCAAACTTGGTAGAGTTTATGTTCTTAAAGTATGTCCTTATGATTTTCTGAATTTCATTGGTACCTGTTATAATGGTGCCTTTTTCTAATTTTATTAATTTGTGTCTCTTCTCTCTTTCTTTTGGTCAGGGTAAGTGTTTATCAATCTTGTTTATCCTTTCAAAGAACCGATTCTTCATTCATTCTTTGTTTTGTTTTGTTTGTTTCTATTTCATTAATTTCCAGTCTAATCTTTATTATTTCTTTCCATCTTCTGATTTCTGGTTTGCCTTGTTCTTCTTTTTCCAAGGCCTTAAGGTGAAGCATTAGTTGTTTACTTGTGACCTTTTTAATTTCTTAATATAGGCACTTAAAGCTATAAATTTCCCTCTAAGGATTGCCTTCATTATGTCCCAAAGGTTTTCGCATGTTGTGTTTTCATTTTCATTTGAGCCTATGGATTTTTTGATTTTCTTCTTGATTTATTCAGTGACCCATTCATCATTCAGTAGTGTACTGTTTTAATTTCCCTGAGTTTGTGTATGTTCTGTAGTTTTTCTTGCTGTTGATTTGTAGTTTAATCCCATTGTGATCAGATAGAAGGCAGGGAAGTATTTCAGTTTCCAAAATTTGTTAAGATTTTTCTTTATGTCCTAACATATGATCTATTTTAGAGAATGTTCCATGTGCTGCTGAAAGGAATGTATATTCTGTTGTATTTAGATGAAATGTTATGTAGATACCTGTTAGGTCCATTTGTTCTGTAGTTCCATTTAGTCCAGATGTTTCTCTGTTCCTTTTTTTTTTTTTTTTTTTGCCAGGATGAGCTGTTTACTGAGAATGGGGTGTTGATGAGACCACTACAATTGTGCTTGGTGTTCTGTGACCTTAATTCTGATAGTGTTTATTTAATAAAATTGAGAGCACCTGTGTTAATTTAGATGTCCTCTTATTTTGTATTTTTGTGATTATTAGTGAAACTAAATTTTCATATGATGAAGAACTCACATTTTTTCTCATATTTTTGTTGGTTTTGTGCTTGTGCTTAGGCCAGTTTACTCTCAATCCATTTGTGTTTTTCTTCATTCAGGGATTACTTATATATTGTATATAGTAAATTTTTTATTTTATTGCTTAACATATGTCATGATCCAGTTAAAGATTTACTGTTTTTCTTAATATTTTGATAAACACATATTCCTAAATTTAGTTTAATTGACTTTACCAGTATCTTCCTTTAAGTTAACATATGGTTATGTTCTGAAGACTGAAGAAATCCTTCTCTTCCCAGGATCATGAAGACACTCATGTTTTTATTCTTCTGGAATCTTTCAAGTTTTTATATTCTTATTTGAATACTTACTGTATCTGAAGTTAATGATTTTTAAAAATTTGCAGTGGGATAATTTAAGTAACCAATTACCTTAGCATCATTTGTTGGCTATTCCAATCCTGCTTTTAGAGATACATGAATCTGTGTCCTGAGTTAAGAGTTGTATGTGGGAATCTTTTTCTTTCCTTGCCCTTCCTTAGATGTTTTATATCTATGCAAGTGCCTGTTTACATTTCTTATAGGAACTTAATCAAATTTATAGGTTCATTTATGAAAAATTGAAACCTATATAATATTTAACATTCATATTCCTGAATAAGTCTGTTTCTCTGTCATTGTATCTTTAATTTTTTCATACAATTTAAAAACTTTTATATATCTTTTGTAAAGCATTATTTTTCTAAGCTGTTGGTATTTATAAATGTGTTGGATACATTTATTTTAATGTTATCTTCAGAAACCATCTTAAATAATTATATTACTGGTCATAAGTGGCCTTTCTCTATAGATCATACTATTTACATCTAATATTTGTGACCTTTTTTTTTCTTTCCACCATTTATATCTTCTTGTTTTGAGTCAGAGTCTCACTATAGTCCAGGCTGACCTGGAATTCATTCTGTAGCCCAGGGTGACCTGGAGTTCAAGCCTGTCCTCCTACCTCGGCCTTTTAGGTGCAGGGATTAAAAGTGTGAGCCACCATACAAGGCTTCTTTAATATCATGTATCTCCTTTATTTTTTCATTGTCTTAATCTCATCTTTAAGATTTAATCAGCCTTTCACTGATGACTCATTTTTTTGCTGTCTGTCTCTCATAGGTTTCCTTTGTCATAGTAACAAAACAGTTCTTTAGACTTCCCTTGAAGGATAAATCCTGAATATATATAGGTACTTATGCCTGTTGAAATGAAAATATTTTTCTCCTTTTTTGGCATGATAAATTACATTACTTTTTAATGTACTAATAATAGATTCCTATAAGTATTTACATAAAATACGTGCATATATATATGTTCCTATCCCTCACATTTTAGATATTGTTTATTTAAAAAAGTTTTTCTGGACTGGAGAGATGGCTCAGCAGTTAAGGCACCTGCCTGCAAAGCCTAATGGCCTGGGTTCGAGTCCCCAGTACCCACATAAAGCCAGATGCACAGAGTGACACATTTATTTGGTGTTCATTTGCCGTGACTACAGGCCCATCCTTTGTCCTTCTCTTCCTCGCCCCTCCTTGGAAATTAATAAATATAATTTTTTTTAAGTTTCTCTGGCTGAGTGGTTAAAGGCACTAGTGTGCAGAGTCAGTCACCCAGCACCCAAGCAAATCCCACTTGTCTATAGAGTGTCATTTGCAGTGGAAAAAGACCCTGGTGTGCCCACACATACATGCACGTACAAATAAAGTTTTCCTGAACATTTAGACCTTTATATTACCAAAAACAGAAACACTGTCAAGTGAGCATATTGATTAGGCAAAGTCAGGACTGGCCTTTCAGATATTAGAGGTGGTGCTAACAGTTCCATTCGCTGATTTGCTTGAGGCACCTGTGAAATACAAATGTCAATAGAAGCAGCAAGTCAGAAGTCAGATAGGCAGATTAGATATTTAATATTTGTCAAATACCCGGGCAGGGCAGGGCAGGGCAGGGCAGGGTGGGGTCCCTAGCTCTTGCAGCTTTCAGGAGATGATTGAGGAATCTCCCTGGATGCATGGGGAATGAGAGGAGGTCATTGTGCTTTCTGGCCATTTCACAACTGCTTTGGTTGTAGAGTGGCATTTTCCATTTGTGTCTAACTCATTCCCAGAATGAAGATTATTGCATAGGTAATGACTTAATGAATGTAATCTCTAGGACATCATTCTGGATTAGGGTTTTTGAAAAATTATTTCTGCTCAAATGAGAGATTTGGAAATATAAGTTGTAAAAATAATTGGAGGATGTTTGAGCAAAGACAGTTGAAGAAAGTCAGTAAATTCTGTTGTTTTTTTTTTTTTTTGAGAGACGCATGTGCACATATATTGCACATGTAATGGGATGGGCAGTAGTTGATGTTCATCTTAAATACGGCTTCTACTGTTCCCTCAGCCTTCATACACTATTGGGCAGTATGTGCAGAATGGTGGTAGAGTTTTTTTCTTTATATATATTTGAGTTACTATGTGCAAGATAGTTAATTGATGTAAGGAATTAACACACATTAAACAAAAATTCACAACTTTATTTGGTGTATGGTCTCATTAATAGCTGTTAAGTTTAAAGGAATGTATGTGTTTCATTCTATGGTCTTTTTAGCGAGTAAGGTATAATTATGCGTTTGAGATTTTTTTTTTTAATGAACTGATTTCTCTCGGTATAGCTATTCTATAATAATGTCTTCTGTGGCATACAGAATATGTGTGTTTCTCTAGCATCTAATAAAATGCTGGTTTAATAATACTTGTTGACTGACTTGTTGTATAGTAAGTATAAATATACTTAATGATAAGAACTTTTGAACAATTTTAAATATACCTTTGTGTGCTTCACAGTAGATTGTAAGATGACCACACATTTTTATTAGACAACATTTTTGTAAAAAAAAAAATAGGAAGAAGAAAAAAAATGCCAAATAAGTGCTTGTACAAACAGTAAGCTTTCCTTATTTCTTGCAGGTGCACAGACAAGATTTACATTTGAATTGCCAAATCACAGGTTACGGTTTACTTCAAAAGTTTCTGCCACAGATATGTCAACAATTCCACCTTCTGCCAGTCTTAACCTTCCTCCTGTTACTATGTCAGGGAAATACATAATGGAAGAACATGATAGTTATTCAGACCAAGTATGGAGTATAGACGAGCTGCCTTCTAAACAAGGGTACTATTTACAGGGAAATTATCTACGTTGTGTGGCAGAAGTAAGTTTATTTTTAAATTTTCTTACTGTTAATAATTTACAGCTTTTTGAGATTTAGGTGCACCCAAGTATATAGTGATCCCAGCTTTAAAGGTTAAGCATTAATCATTTTTTTCAGAAGATTAATCTGCTGGTTAAGAGTAAGGGTGCTTGTGTCTGTCTGTCTCTCTCTTCCTTTGTAGTGTTATTCAAACATGCTGTTTGAAAAAGTATACCATCCACTTTGAATTTATACAACTTATATTAAATTTTATGTCCATCTTGGCAAAATTTTTATGGATTATTTGATTATAGAAAGAGAGATAGCAGATAACATCAAGAACTTTATATATTGACTTCTGTGGTTCTTTACCATGTGAGGTAAACATATCTTCTCTGAAGTTACATGATCCACATAGATACACATAATTATTAGAGAAAATCTAGAGGTCATGTGGAAACATGAAATAGACACATATTTCTTTTTCACTTTATATCTATAAAACTGTCAAAAGCAAAAAAGTATTTGGACATTTGTATCATTTGAAGGCCTTTAAGAAAGCTCTTTGGATTCTTTGATAGAAGTATTTCAGTTAGAGGAGACACATTTAAATCTGATATATCTTTTGTAGATTGTACTTGCTATAGCACCCAGAAATTGGTATTTCTGTATGTGAAAAATGGGTATACAAAAAAGTGTAGATTTTAACAAGCCAAAGATTTACTTAGCAGATTTTTATCTTTTGTAAGTGCCCCAAACTCCAGTTGAATAATAGTATTGTTAATGCTTCATTTGAAAATAAAATAAATTTAATTCAAGTGTTTTGAGTAATTCCATATTAACATTAGATATTAGAAAAGAATATAATTTATAAATCAGGTGAAACACAATCCCAAAATTAGCAAAAAGGCAATTAATTTCAGACAAAAGTTGCATCTCTATTTTTAGAATTGCCTATTTTTTGTGGCTTAAAATAAACATCTGTAAACCATCTCTGCCCTGTTTCTGCAACTCTATACAAGATTTTAAAAGTTCCCTGTGCATTTAAGCTTTCTGTAAACTCTTATTAAAGATGTCAAATATATTTTGCTGTTCTAGTTTTGGATCAAAATATGTACTCTACCAAAGTGACAAATGATGAAGCCTTTGACTTAATCATAAAGATGTTAAATCTTATCTTTCCTGTAATGTCAACTTCAGTTATAGACTCCTTTATACTTCAACTGTTTATTAATTGATAATTTTTACTAATCATAGGGCACGTATTTTATAAAACTTGATTTGGTTTGCAAATTCACTTAGCTGTAATCTGAGATCTACAGCTTGGTGTTTTGAGTTTTGTTTTGATTTAATAAGTATATCCTTAGTACATAGACTCAATGAATAGTGAATTAATTGATATGTTAATTTTCACTTATCATGTTGTGTGTGGTTCTATAACCACAGAAATGACCACTAAAATAAATTTTATTCTAAGAAATTTAATTTTAAAATTTATTTTTAAAAGATCTTTGACTAGGTTTTTTAATGACATTATTTTGGGAATGGCTTTATCAGTGTCAAATTAACAAATTAATAGGGACTAAACATTTTAAATCCCTTAGTGTATTGTTCTCACATAATATGTAGATTGTTGTCTCTTTTTTTCCTCATAGTTTAAAGTGATTGGCATTAGGGAAAAAAGTGTAAAGCTAATATATTCAAGTAGTGTTAATCTTATAGTCTGGTTTGTTTGGCAGGTTGGTTCTTTTGAACATAATCTCACAACTGATCTCCTAAACCACTTGGTGTTTGTACAGAAAGTGTTCATGAAGGAAGTTAATGAAGTAATACAGAAGGTTTCTGGTAAGATGGTCTGGTACCTCACAGTGCTGGTGCAAGTTTCCATTCTCACTGGCTATACAATGTTTCATAATCTCAAATAAAACCTGACTGACACAGAAGTAGCAAAATTGGTTAAATAGCTCTGTTTATTGATCAGTCATAAAATTTGATTAAGATTTTCTTCATGTTTATTTTTATTTTATTTTTAGGTTATCATACAGTCATGAGTTTCATCATGGATTTTTTTATACATATGTGTCATAATACTTTGTTTTCATTTATTGTTCCCCACTGCCTGCCCCATGCCTATCAACTGAGTCATTTTCCTAGCGAAATGTTTCAATTCTTTATAAAATGTTCCTAATAAATTTCTGTGTAGAATCATCACTGTCTTATACACTTTTCTCAGTGAAATTTAACTTAGTTAAAGGTTGTAGTTGAAGATTAGGTTGTGAGTAAAAGGAAAATATATGTTTAAATGGGATATTTTTTTAACTGCATCAATTAGTACTTTTTCCTATTTAATCTCTTTTAGGTGGGGAACAGCCCATTCCTCTCTGGAATGAGCATGATGGAGCAGCAGATGGAGATAAGCCCAAAATCCTGCTCTACTCTCTTAACTTACAGTTTAAGGTAATGTTGCAATAGTAATGCTTTTGGAAGCAGTGTTCTAATTTTTTATATATTTTTCACAGTATATATTTTTCACAGAAAAATTTAAGAAACATATAAATTACAAAGTAAAAATATGCTATAACCATATTCACTCAGGAAAAAAGTTTAATAATTATTTGAATATTCTGTTAGTTTTTTTTTTGTTTGTTTGTTTCCCTTTGGCACTGCTGGTCTTTGAGCCCAGGGCCTCATGTATGCCAGGCAAGCAGTCTAGCACTGAGTTACATCTCCAGACCCTGTGTTCATACTGTTATATGTGCATGTATTTACATATTGTGAAAACTTTCCATACCACAATCATCAGATCAACATCTTCCTGAATGGTCTTATATGCTACATAGCTATAACAGTTTATTTTAATAATTACTCCTTTCTGTGGAACATTTTTTTCTAATTACTGCCTATTATACTTCACAGGAAATATTTTTATATTTGTTCAGTTAACAGTAATATTTTAGGGGATAGCAATATAGCTCTATAGTATAGTGCTTGCCTAGCATGTATAAGGATCTGGTTTCCATACACACAAATAAGCAAATAGGTAAATAAATTTAAAAGCCCTATGATACTTTAATTGAAAAATTTCCAATAGTTAAAATATTAGTGCTCATAAAAATAAACTTTATTTCCAAATGGCTATTTAATTTATTCATCCCATGCATATTTCAAATTTTAAATAGAAAATTCTAAGATGAAATTTATAACTATAAAGTTTTAATATGACAAGAATATTGCTTTTGGTATCTCATACATATTTAAAAACAGTACCACTTTATTGTATATTGGAAGATTGCATTTAGATAAGTGTATATTTTTTATTTAAGTTCCTTTTTTTCTCTCATAACATGTAATATGCTAGGGTATTCAGGTAACAGCCACAACCCCATCAATGAGAGCTGTGAGATTTGAAACTGGATTGATTGAACTGGAACTTTCTAACCGCCTTCAAACTAAAGCCTCACCAGGAAATAGCAGCTATCTGAAACTATTTGGTAAATGCCAAGTGGATTTAAATCTGGCATTAGGACAAATTGTGAAACATCAGGTTTGTATATAATATATTGGTATTGGATCTGTTATTTTCAATTTCTTTAATATGTATGAGCTTTAGAAGTATGTAATTTTAGAAGGCTAGAAAGATGATTTTGGTCAAAGGCACTTGCTTAAAAAGCCTGCCAGCTGAAGTTCAATTCCCAGGCCTCCCATGTAAGCTGAACTCCAAATGGTACAAGCATCTGGTGTCTTGTTTGTAGTGGCAAGAGGCCATGGTGATCCATTATACATGCACATGCAAATAAATTTTTAAAAACTATTTAATCTAAATTCCTAAAATTTATGTTGAAAATTATAATGAAAACTCACTTTAAGTCTCTATTTTACCTTGCCATATGATGTGGGTATTAACCATGTATTAGAATAGGTTAGTGTGAGAGCAATCTCATGAAATTTAATCTAGTATCTTGTTTTGTTTTTGGGTTGTTGTTTGGTTTTTGTTTTGTTTTGTTTTTCCGAGGAAGAGTCTCACTCTAGCTCAGGCTGACCTGCAGTTCGCTTTGTAACACTGGTCTTAAACTCAGTGATCCTCTCATATACTGGGATTAAAAAAACATGTGCCACAACACCTGGCTTAATCTAGTTATCTTTATAAATTTTTGCTTGTAATTTTTTAGTTTGTGAAGCATTATTTTTATTTCATTGCCTTGTGCCAACAGTCAATACCTAAAATGTGACTACATTTATAGTTTCTTTGTAGAATATTTTCAAATCTGACATGTAATAATCTTAAATTTTGAGAAAAATCCAATTCTCTAATAGTTTATTTGTGCTGCTCATTAAAATATTTTTATTCTTTTGCTAAAAATTATGTAGTTTTGAACCCCCTTCCCTCCACTATTTTGATTTGAAGAACCAGTTTATAAAATGCCATGTACAGTTTAAAAATTGAATGGCTATATTAAAATGTTTAAAATTAAGAAGTTAGTTTGACGTTTTGTTTTGTTTCAAGGTAGGGTTTCACTCTAGACCAGGCTGAACTGGAACTCACTGTGTAGTCCCAGGCTGAGATAAAGGCACCACACCCATCAAATGGATGCATATTTTGAGAGAAGAAAGGGTCTAATTATTTTGAGACATTTAACTCATCACCATGTTTGCCTCTGTTGGAATTGAACTTAGCTTGCTAGGATGTGCTCTACCACAGAGCGACACCCCAGCTTCGTATTCTTTATTTATTCATTTTTTTTCTGCTTTGAAGTGAAGTATTTATGGTGCAAAATGTAAAGACTAGATCAGTAACTTCTGGCATTGGGGGAAAGGAACTATAATTCTTTTTTTTTTTTTTTTTCGAGGTAGGGTCTCGCTCTAGTCCAGGCTGACCTGGAATTCACTATGTAGTGTCAGGGTGGCCTTAAACTCACGGCGATCCTCCTACCTCTGCCTCCTGAGTGTTGGGATTAAAGGCATGAGCCACCACGCCCGGCTTGGAACTATAATTCTTGTTGGTGAATAGTGCCATTAATCATTTTGAACTTTTTACTATAAGAATTCCATTATTGAATTTTATTGAGCTTTAACTTTTATTTTAGGTTTATGAAGAAGCTGGTTCTGATTTTCATCAAGTTGCCTATTTTAAAACTAGAATTGGGTTAAGAAATGCCCTTCGAGAAGAGATTAGTGGTTCTTCAGACAGGGAAGCTGTGCTTATTACCTTGAATCGACCAATTGTTTATGCACAGCCAGTGGCTTTTGATAGAGGTAAGCATAAGTCATCCATTACGGTCTTCTGAGCTTTAGGGCATGCACAGGAAAAAGCAGCTGTAATTTACCAGTGTAAATAACTCCTTGATCTAAAATATGAGTATCCAAAACAATTTCTTTCTCAATTCCCTTTGATTTTAAGTCATTTTACAATGTTTTTGCTTTCTACATAGATAGGAATAAATGTTTCAGTTTTGATAGTAATTTTTTCTGTTGTGGAGAATCTACTCATTTCTGTTCTGGCATTAGTTGATGTTTATTCTGTAAACATTTATTTGGCATAAATCTGTCTAAAAGTGGTGTACAAAAGTGAATAGCAGGATCCATGCACTCAAGGAACCTAATCTTGGAGAAGGCGGAAGTAGACTTCAAAATCAAGTTAGAGATAAATAAATGTTCTAGGATCTGAAGGGAGTCTGTCACTTCCTGTGCTTTGTAGAGGAAAAACAAATTCTCCAGACTCAACTTTGAGTGAGGTGTTCACCAAGAAAATATGGGAATCAGTCTGTTATTCACCTTTGTATCTCACAGCCTTGAGCAGTCATAGTGTGCAGTAAGAGCTAACTAAGCATTTGCCAATAATGAGTAAGTGTATGAGCACAAAGGCCTATGAAAATTTGCCAGCAGCTTTCAGAAAAGAAAATAATGGGAAAGGCGGATAAATGTAATGTTTAAGTTGTTCAGAGGCTTGAAGAGACATTTTTGAAACCATTTAAAATTTCAGTAGCCTTGGGCTAATGATAGATCTGCTTGTTAGAAGATTTTCCTTTTGCCGGGCGTGGTGGTGCACGCCTTTAATCCCAGCACTCGGAAGGCAGAGGTAGGAGGATTGCCTTGAGTTCAAGGCCACCCTGAGACTACATAATGAATTCCAGGTCAGCCTGGGCTAGAGTGAGACCCTACCTCGAAAAACCAAAAAAAAAAAAAAAAAAAAAAAAAAATTCCTTTTGACAGTGTTACATCCTGGCACGTGTTTTTCCCCCTCTCGTTTTATCAACCATTAATTAGTTTACACTAGCATCTTAAAATCCTGGATGTGTGTGGTACAGTCCTTGCTTTCATTTCCTTACTTATCTGGCTTCTATCCACTGCCATGAAATATTAACAAAGTTAAATGTCTTTGACCTTTCTAATCTAAATCAAATTCTTTTTCTATATATTGCTAGCATTTATAACTCTACTGTTTAAAATATTAAAATTAAAGCAGTAAGCTGTACAGATAAGGTGCAGGCCATGTCTGTTTGCATTTGTCCTTCCTGCTCAGTGCCAGGCATGTAACAGGCATTAGCAGTATTGAGCAGATGAATGAGCCTAGGTTTTCTTTTCATGACCTTTATGCAGTTACCTGCTTTCTGCTTCGTTTTTTCATTTGTCCATGAAAAATGTTGACTGTATCTTGTTAGTTACTTTATAATCCTGATGCCTAATTTTCTAAGTAATTTTTATTAAAAACAGGATATTACACTTATTAAGGCTTATTTATTACAGTAAACCATTTATAGCATTGATTTTAATTTTTCTGACTGTATTTGCAAAAGCTGTACTGTTTTGGCTGAATTATAAGGCTGCCTATGATAACTGGAATGAACAACGAATGGCTCTGCATAAGGACATTCATATGGCAACAAAGGAAGTGGTAGACATGCTCCCTGGTATCCAGCAGACCTCAGCCCAGGCCTTTGGAACTCTCTTTCTCCAGCTTACTGTGAACGATCTAGGAATTTGCCTGCCTATCACAAACACTGCACAGGTACAGCAGCATCCAGTCATGGGTTTTCATTCCAGGATTAAAAGCCAGACATTCCTAATAGTCACTTCTAGGACTTTAGAGTATAACAATAAAATTTTAGTAGAACAGTTTAAGTACAAAAGGTTGAATCCAGCCGTTATTCATCTTTAACTGTAGCCTTATGAGACTTTTCTCTGAACCACTCAGGGCATGCTTTATAATAATAATAATAAGGTTGACATCCTTTTAATAACTATGATTTCTTTTACTTTTATAAATAAGCTTAGTTTTCAGAAACTTTATTATTATTTTATTGAGAACTTTAATATGTAAACATGTTGCAGATTGATCATATTCCCACTTGGTGATAATACCCTTATGTCCCCTCTCCCTTGCCCCCATCCCACTGAGGGCCCTCGGTGGGTTTATCAGTAATCCTTTGGTGTTATGAATGTGCCTGTCATTCCCTGTGTGGAGAGGGGACAGTGCCTCAGAGAACACCTTCCACCCTGTTGCTCTTACATTCTTTCTGCCCCTCTTTCACAATGTTTCTTGAGCGTTGGAGGGCAAATTTGAAGTTTCCTTTAGTGATGAGCTCTAGGCAGCCTCTGATTTTTCTGTTTTGATGAGTTCAGTCTCCCCAGTGTCTACTGCCATCTCCCTGGAGAAGGTTCTCAGGCTCGCCCTGAGAATCCACCACTTCCTCTGTAGGATTTTCTGGGCCCAGGCAGGCATGAAGATTTTTCCCCCATGTATTAGGCAGTCAACTTTCTTTTCTTATTATTTTTATGTCTCCTCAGTATTCACTGCTGTTTGCAAAAAGCAGATTCTCTACCCAAGAGAGAAAAAAATAGGGATAAGAGCAGATAAATAGACATTTATGAGATTTTGATGAGGGTAACCATTCCTTGTAGGCAAATGACAGTGGAAGCTTCTCTCTAGGGTCTATAACCTTCCAAATCATAGACTTCTGATTTTGTACTCAGTATTAGGCCTGAATTCCCTCCCACTGAGTGGACTTTTAACCCAATCTGAGCACAATTGATTACCCTATAATCTATATGCAAATATTGCATTGGTGTGTACGTCTTTCTGGCTAATTTATTTTGTAGCTTATGGGATCCACCTCTTATCACACTGTTGATGACTTTTATCCCCAGCAGCTAGCATAGCACTTCCCAGAAAAAGTCAGCAGATAGTTGGCTTCCACCTCAGTGCCAGCTTGATCTCTGTGTCCTACAACCACAGCCTGTAGTGTTTTCAGCAATAGCGTCTTGCCATTTAGTTCTGGTAGGTAACCAAGTGCTTATGTAGCTGGGGATTAGATCTTAGATAATACCCAGCAAAATTCCAATGCATCTCAGAACTTAAGGAGTACCCGAATTTTTGTCTATAAAGTTAAAGAATTAAAATTATAGACCACCAGATGATAAGGTATAGTGGGAGAATTTATTTCAAAGAGAATGGGAAGCTACAGAGATCTCCAGCCACCTGTGCAGAGAGGACACATGGGAGAAGGTTTAACAAAGACTATGCTCTTTAGCCAAACAAGCAAAAGAAGAAAGGATAACAGAGGGCTCCCATCATGAGGAAAATGGCTCATTTGGGAAGATCTTGAGTCCCCCCTCACCCTATCCATTAGGCCGGAGTGAGGGAAAGCCTTACCTTTTCTAAGGCCTAGAAATTTAGAAGTCCTCCTCCTAGGACACCATGTGGGAAGAAGAGACAGAATTATCTATTCAGTGAGTATTCCCTGCCCCAGGTAAGCAGAGAGACAGCTGGTTGGTCTATATCTGACCAATCAGTTTTACCACTTAGGTTTGAACTCTAGCTAGACACCTCCAACTCAATGGAGGGGGGTCATATTTGGAATCTATGGAACTTGCCTAAAACTGTCATACATTGGCAATAGCCTGCATTGTTTTAGGAGCCTCATGGCCTCCCTGACCAACAGCTCACTGTGGGAGGCAACCCAATTCATTCAGTGGGATTTATGAGCAACAGCCTATGTAGTTTGAGGTTAAAGCTTTCTCTACCCTTGCAAAATATTTCTGCCCAAACACACACACACACACAACACACACACACACACACACACACACACACACACACACACACACACACAATCTTTTAAAGAGTGTTACATCTTTAACAAGAAGGTAGGTTTCTATGGTACTAATTTATACCATCTTTAGTGTATCTCCCCCTACACTTTCGCCCACTGTATTATGTCCCACCACCTACCTGTCTACCATCCCCTCCTGAAATTCCTCCCTACTTCTCTCTCTCTCTCTCTAAGCCTCATTCTGGCTTCTAAAACAGTACCACTGATGCTTTCTACAACTCATGAATAAATAAAACTATCCATGGTAGGATCCACATATGGAAGAGAATATGTGGTGTTTCTCTTTCTAGGCTTGGATACTGTCGTAGTCAGCCACACTCCACTGGGATGAACCTCCAAACCAGGCACAGTTATGGGAGGAATGAATTTATCGAAGCTACACAGCATACACACACACACACACAGAGCAAACTGCAGGCTCTGCTGAACTCCGACTGTTCTTTGCATATGGGAGGAACAGATTTATTGAAGCTACACAACACACACACGGATTTATTGAAGCTACAAAACACACACAGCAAACTGCAGGCTTTGCTGAGCTCAGACTGTTCTTTGCATATGGATTTATTGAAGCTACATAGAGAGAGAGAGAGAGAGAGAGAGAGAGAGAGAGAGAGAGAGAGAGAGAGAGAGAGAGAGGAGAGAGAGAGCAAACTGCAGGCTCTGCTGAACTCAGACTGTTCTCTGTATATCTATGACTAGAATTCTAGATATGCCCCAGAAACACCTTAAGGCTAAATGAAATGTTTTTCATCTAGAAAAAAGAAAAAAACAGGGGTGGGGTACTTTCAACAGCTGAAATAAGATGGACAAAAAGAATCTAAATAACCATTCTTGATTAAAAAAAAAATGAGGTGACACCTCCTCCAGCCAGGCAGCTGGAGAAATGCCTTTAATAAACTTCTGAATCTATAGGGGGATCTACATTCAAGCTACCATAGGTACCTACCTACTTCAGTATTGTTTCCAGGTCTATCAGTTTTTCTGCAAATTTTATATTTTTATTTTTCCTTACCACTGAATAGAACTCCATTGTGTTTATGTACCACATCTTTATTCATCAGTTAATAGACATCTAGGCTGATTCCATTTCCTAGCTATTATGAACAGGGCAGCAACAAACATGGCTGAATAAGCATCTCTATAATAAAGTTTTTAGGGTATATGCCCAAGAGCTATATATCTGGGTCAAATAGTAGATCTATTTTAATTTTTGAGAAACCTCCATATTGATTTCCATAGTGGCTGTATGAGTTTGCACTTCTACCAACAGTGGATGAGGGTTCCTCTTTACCCATACCCTCCCCAGAATTTGTTGTCATTTGATTTTTAAAAATATTTTAATTTATTTATTTGCAATCAGAGATAGAAGAGAGATAGACAGAGAAAATGGGTGCACCAGGGCCTCCAGCCACTGCAAACAAACTCCACGTGCACACAGACACTTTGTGTATCTGGCTTTATGTGGATACTGAGGAATCAAACCAGGGTTGTTAGGCTTTGCAGGCAAGTCCTTAACCTCTGAGCCAGCCCCAATATTTTAATTTATTTATATGTAAGCAGAAAGAGAGAGAGAAGAGAATGAACAGGGCTTCTAGCCACTGCAAATGAACTCCAGTTACAAGCAACACTTTCTGTATCTGGCTTTATATGGGCACTGGAGAATCAAACCTGGGTCATTAGGCTTTATAGGCAAGTGCCTCAACTGCTGAGCCATATTGCCAGCCTGTCATTTGATTTTTTTTGATGATAGCCATTCTGACTAGAGTAAGATGAAATCTGTATTTAATTTGCATTTCCCTAATGACTAAAGATGTTGAACACCTTATTATATGCTTTACAGCAATTTGTATTTCTTCCTTTGAGAATTTTGTTTAGTTCCTAGCCCTATTTTTTGACTATGTTGATTAATTTTTGTTTGTTTGTGTTTGTTTTTGTTTTTGTTTTTCAAGGTAGTGTCTCACTGAAGCCCAGGCTGACCTGGAATTCACTATGTAGTCTCAGGCTGGCCTGGAACTCATGGCTATCCTCCCACCACTGCCTCCCGAGTGCTGGGATTGATTTTTTGTTGTTTAGTTTTTTGAGTTGTTTGTATAGTCTAGATATTAAACCTTTGTCAGATGTATAGTTGCCAAAGATTTTCTCTATTTCTGTATTCTGTTGACTCTGTTGATGACTTGCTTAGCTGTACATTAGCTTTTTAGTTTCATTAGATTCCCATGATTGTTTGTTTTAATCCTTAGGCTACTAGAGTCTTTCTTATTCAGAAAGTTCCTACACCTATATTTTGCTTTATAATGATTATTTCTGAACTTGACCTTTTCTAATTCCTCTGAAACTGTCAAGATTTCTCAATTTAACAACTACTTTGTCTCATTTCTTCTTGTTTTTGCAGTCGAATCATACTGGAGACCTTGACACCGGCTCTGCCCTAGTGCTAACCATTGAAAGCACACTCATCACTGCTTGCTCATCAGAGTCTCTGGTCAGCAAAGGGCATTTCAAAAATTTTTGTATTCGTTTTGCTGATGGTTTTGAAACATCATGGGATGACTGGAAACCAGAAATTCGTGGGGATCTTGTAATGAATGCCTGTGAGTGTGTTTTACTTTCTTCGTGAGGCTTACAATTTGAAAAAATAAAATTACCTCTATTTTTAAAGAAAAGGATGCTCAGATATAGGAATGTTTTTAGGCTATAAAATATGGCAGATCCATTTTGATTTTTAAATTGTCATCACAGCATTCAGATTTTTGTTTTATTTATTTATTTGTTTTTCCCCATAAAATACTTTTCAAAGGGAAGGCAAAACTGGTAGATCATGTGTTTTTTTTTCTTCAATCATTTCCATTCTCAAAATACTATTCATACATGATGCCACAAATTGTCATAGAATTGTGGAGGCCATCCAGAAGT
This sequence comes from Zapus hudsonius, assembly GCA_004024765.1. NCBI lineage: Eukaryota > Metazoa > Chordata > Mammalia > Rodentia > Dipodidae > Zapus > Zapus hudsonius. Next base: position 109,086 of record PVHP010000460.1, on the reverse strand, counting down.
GACCAGGTGATGTGATTTGGATAAGGAATTACATGCAGAAAGTAAAGCTAAAACTGCAGGTGGGTGTTAAAATGGAATAAAATGCTGTGTGCTGTGGATGAGCTAATGGATCCTGAAGATCATCCTCTGAAGGTTAACTGAAACCTAGAGGCTAGTGATCCTATTTTGCATTGAGATACTTATCTTTGGGTAAAAATTAGGAGTATGAGGTTTAACTACAAATATATTTCTCCTAAAGATTATTGGGTCATTTTCATGCAGGTGTCGTTCCAGATGGCACCTATGAAGTTTGTTCGAGGACCACAGGACAGGCAGCAGCTGGTAGGTTAACACTCAGCTACTTTTGCTACATATGTCATTTAGCAGTCCACCTTTATTGAATAATGTAGCAGGAGATCCTTGTAGCCAAACCACCTGTGGTTTCTACTAATTCCTTAAAAACTTTTTTGTAATAATATTGTGATGCATTTCATCAGTATTAGATATCTACTATGTACAAAATATACTGCAAAATATTTTTGTGAGAGATGGAGATGAATATGATACGCTTACTCCTCATACATTTGAATTCTGATAATACAGTTAAGACACATGCAGCAAAATTATGTTGGAATAAACTATGTTTAAAATATAAATTGATATGGAGATATACAGGAGGGAGAGATTATTTCCAAATATAGGAGAATTTAAGAATCTTAAAACAAGCATTCAAACAAAGACTGGGAAGTTATATACAGTGTTCTGTAAATAAAAACTGAGAGGTGTGGACCAGAGAAAAATTAGACAGGCAGGCATGATGGTGCACATCTTTAATCCCAGCACTTGGGAGGCTGAGGTACGAGGACTGCCATTAGTTCGATGCCAGCCTGAGACTACAGAGTAAGTTTCAGGTCAGTCTGTGCTAGAGAGTAAGACCCTGCCTCAAAAAAAAAAAAAAAAAAAAAAAAAGAAAAGAAAAGAAAAGAAAAGCCAGGCGTGGTGGCACACTCCTTTAATCCCAGCACTCAGGAGGTAGAGGTAGGAGGATTGCCATGAGTTTGAGGCCAACCTGAGACTACAGAGTGAATTCCAGTCAGCCTGACAGGATGCCAGAGCAGGAATCAGTTTGGCTGTAAACAGAGTTAGATGAAAAGTAAGGTAGAAAATGTCTTAAATGACAAATCCAAAGTTAGGACTGATTTTCTGAGAGTGGGGAGGCCTTGAATGTTGAACAAGATAGCATGGAGAAACCATCAAAGGGACACTTTCAAGGACAAGAGGGCAATAAAAGAGGAAACTAGGGAAGTAGAATAGTGTCTTGCATAAATGGCAACACAGTGTGAATTTTTATTATGCTATAGAAGTAGACAGTAAGCTAAAGGTAAACATTTATTTAAAAGTTGTTAAAATGTTGATAACAGTGGAAGCTGATTAAGGTTGTTAGCTTTCTTTCCTTTCTCTCCTTGCTGTTGTTTTTTGTCCCCAGGTCCCCTCCACTCCCCACACCCTGTGTGACATTAACCTCAGGGCTCATCCTGAGGAAGCTATCAGAATGCACCAGGGCCTGCAGCTCCCAGTAACAGACAACTGAAAAGTTGGGAAATTTCTTACAGCACTGGTACAAAGAAAGGCTGGTCAAATATTTGGGGAGAAGTATCATATAGTCAGGATCCTTTGCTTATAAATGGCAACCACCTGTTTACACTTTAAAGGGTATTTTCAGATTGCATATGTGTAGGAATGGTGTTTTAGGGAAGAGAAGGAACCAGGTAAACTCGGCCCTCAGCAACATCTAGAATTAAGATCCTGACACGAAGACTCATTCAGCTCTTGCATTTGATCCACTATGGCTATCTCACTTCAGTTTTACTTACGTATTTTATTTCATTGATAACCTTCTCCTTGCATGTGGCAGCACATGGCTGTCAAGAGGTCCTGAGCCCCATTCTCCCATCTGTTATTAAATTGTTTCTCAAATCCTGAGAAAGATTTATATTTTTCCAACTTAATATTTATTTGGATCAGTTACCTAGTTACTAAGGAGCTAGGTCATGGCATAGAGATCCTGTGTAGCCCTCAGGATAAAGAAGAGTGCTGAACACAGAAAAAGGTAGATGCACATTTAGGTATCACATATGGCTATCATACTTTATTATTTAAATGTAGGCTTAGTTAAGTTCTTATTTTTATGGCTTCCCCAACCAAAGAATATATGGCACTTCTTTATTTAAACAGAAAGTAATAGTGCTGGAACCTGGACACTCAATGTATTTTGGAAAATGTGTGGAATTGATGTCCACATGGACCCAAACATTGGCAAAAGGCTCAATGCTCTAGGCAATACCCTCACGACACTGACAGGAGAAGAGGACATAGACGACATTGCTGACCTAAACTCAGTGAACATAGCTGACCTGTCAGATGAGGATGAAGTTGACACAATGTCTCCTACCATCCATACTGTAAGTACACTCACTACCTGGAGTTTCTGGAGACAGTGATACTAGTTCATGGCTACTGTTATTTGTGGAGGAAGGGAAAGAGGTGTTGGTTCCCTGGGTCTGCATTTGATAATATTGTAATTGGAGTTTTGTGTTTCATGATGTTATTCAACTTGTGCCATAACCTACATGTAATGTATATGTTTAAAGGTGGGATGCAGGCAGATCTGTAGGCGTAGATTTCAAATTACAAAAACAGATCAGTGGTCCTGGCACTGGGAAGGTGACACTGCAGTAGGAACAGAATGGGGAAGGAACTGTAGTAGGAACGAAGCTCCTTCTTGGGTGATGAAAAGTTCCTGCTGAGAGGGGGGTGGTGATTGCACAGCTCTGGGAATATGCTGAAAACCATTGAATTACACTTTTTAAGGGGTAAATCTGATGGTAGGTGAACTATATCTTAGAAAAATGTTTACATATATTTCTATACTGTATATTTATAGCATTTTTATTTATTGTACCATGAAATAATTTGTTTTGGAAAGAAATCTTATAATTAATAATACTGTTTATTATTTAGAGTTCAGATGGAAGTTCAGTAAGTGGAGATGGCCACAAGCTCACCTTTGGGCAGCGACTTGTAAATCACCTCCTAGGCCTGACGCCCCAAAATCAGCGCTATTCTGTTCCTGCAGAGTATCTGTGTGACACAGAGATGTGGGACTCCCCTCAGTCTAGCCAGTCCCATTTGAAAGCATGCAGAGCACACTCATGGGGAAACGTAGGTAGCAATTCAGTAGATTGCTTGTGAAATGAGGGGATTTGAATCAATGGAGAATCGCAGTCACCTTTCCCCTTGTAGATGGCTTTTGATTCTTGCATGCCCTCTCTGATCTGAAGTGCTTATTTTGTAGTATAGATTGGCTGTGTGAATTGCATGTAGTATTGATGGATGCTTCTGATTTTTTTTGTTTTGTTTTGTTTTAGGAAGCTATAGATTATCGAAGACAAGGAGTATCTGCCAGCCAGCCAGGAGAACCTAGAGGAAGAAAAATTATGAAGCGTTTAGTGGACATCCGAGAGCTGAATGAGCAGGCCAAAGTTATAGATGATCTTAAGTATGTCATGATTTTTAATTTAATATAGCATTTCTAATAATAAAAACATAGGATGCTAAAAGTTGAGGAAACTGGATCTGGGCTAATATAGAACCCTTTACTTTTTTAGTGAGATGGCCAGCATCCAAAGATTGTTATAGCATTGAGCCTCAACTCCCAGTTTATTGATCTTTATTCCTGAGTAGTGTATAGCCGACTTTATATCACATATATAACCCCACATGTGCATATCTAAATGTTTATACTTATCTTCATGTGCATATATGAATGTGTGTTAGTGGCTTGCTGTTTCTAAAATGAAATTTTTAGAGGAGAAAAGAATCAGCTTTTATTAAATGCCTATTCTAGGTGTGACAAATGTTCTCCTAGTGAAATCCTCACAACATAACTATTAGGGTAGATACATTTTCCAAATGTACTGATGAGAAACTGGCTCAGAATAAAGAATTGAAATTTGAATTTGTATGTGATATTTAACACATGTATGTTGAGTTTGTTGTCTTACTTTTTCCTCCTGCCAGTCTATATGGGTCCATAAATTGTCATATAATGATTCACATTTTCCTGTTGCCTTTTATTACAACTTGAGTTTCATCTCAAGAGGAAAAATGGCTTAGAACAAAGTGTATTCTTCCAAAGTCTTACCTACGGCTTATATGTAGAATTTTACGTACATTTTTCTACACAGTGGGTCTATGATTTTCATGAGATTGCTGGAGAATTGGGATACATCAGTGGGTGGAAAGTGTTCCCTTAATGGTAGTGGGATCTTTTTGTAGTGTGCCGGATATGAGTATTAAACTATAGGTGAGTTTGGTCTGTCCATTCATAATTTATGCTATTCTAACACATGAGATAAATAAAAAGAGTCAAAATTCATTTTTGCTTTGTTACATCTTTACAGTAATCCCCTGACCCCATTTTCTTTGCCTTCAGAAAATTAGGTGCAAGTGAAGGAACCATAAACCAGGAAATTCAGCGATACCAACAGTTAGAGTCTGTGGCTGTGAATGACATCCGGAGAGATGTCCGTAAAAAACTGCGGAGATCCAGTATGCGAGTGAGTGCATGTTTAAGAAAGGTTCATCAGTGAAACTGATCAATATTTATTTTCTCTTTCATACTGATAATACCAATTGATTTATACATAACAGAACTACTATGTACATTTAGCAACCCGTAAATTATCACAATAGTCCTATGAGGCAGTTTTATTAATTTACTTTCTTATTTGAAAGATGAAGAAAATGAAACACAAAAGTTGAGTAATTTGGCCAAGTTTAACCAACATTCAACCCAGGCAGTGCCCAAGCCACCCTACTTTGGTAGCCTTTTAGGAAATCACACTGGCTCTAATGTGAGCTGTGTGAAATATGTGAATTCTTTTGAGAAGTCTGTTCTTCCTGATTTTCATGACTAGTATTTACCCTTCAGACATCCATTTCCTCCATTTTCTGCTTTTTTTTTAACTTATTTTTTAAAGAATTATTAAACCCACACTATAATCCCCAAGGTCTCTAGTTTACAGTCTTTACTCAACATTATGCCATTCTTCAGTTTAGGACAGATGTGTGATGACACAGTCCACCATTCAGAGTATATTTCATGGCTAAGAGTCTTCTGTGTTCCTCCCTCCTCCACCAGTATTAAGCCTTCCAATATTGATAGAAGCCTTTCCATATAAACATAGAGTATCTCCATTTGTTAAGTTCTTTGATTTCTTTCATCAGAGTTTTATAGTTTTCCTTATAGATCTTAAGCACATTTTGTTAGATTTATACTTAAATACTTCACTTTTTTTGGTATGTTAAGTGTTTCAGATTTCAAATGCCTCTTGTTCATTGTAGGACAGTAAATTGACTTTTATATATCAGCTTTATATTCTGTAATTTGCTGTAATAGTTTATTACTTCCAGGACATTTTTGTCAGTTTTTTCGACTTTTTACATAAACATGTTACACCTGTGGGTAAAGATGACTCTATTTCATCCTTCCCGGTTTATATGCCTTTTAGCCCATTAGTTAATATTTCCAGTACGATTTTGAAAAGGAGTGGCAAGAGGGAAAATGTCAACTTAATTTTACTATGATAAAATACCTGAGATAACCAGTATAAAAGGTTTTAGTCCATGGTCACTTAACCCTGTTGCTTTGTGTCTAATGGGGGCATAGTACAGCATGGAAAAATGCGGCCCAGGAAGCACTGAAGAAAACAAAAGAATAGAGGGATAGAGAAAGAGAGGTTGGGAGGGTGGAAAGAGGGCAGAGACATAGAAATAGTAGAGTCCAAATATCCTTGTCAAGGTCATGCCCACATTGAATTAATTTTCTACAACTAGGCTTCATCTCCTGTGGATTGACCACCTCTGAGCACTGCCTTGAACTGGGGCAGACCTTCAACACTTTAGCTTGGGAGACACATAACCAAATCCAGACTATAGCAAGGGACTTCTTTGCCTGATTTCTGATCTTAGTGAAAAAGTTGAGTTCAGCTAGGTCCATACTGATTTTTTATGTGTGTTAGATCTTCCATTTCTAGCAAGGGTCCCTAAAATCTCTAAACATGATAGTGAATTCATCTATTTTTGCTTCACATCATTTGATACTCTGTTAGGCACAACAGTCTTCTTGGAGAATTGGCCCTTTTATCATTATGTGATTCTTTGTCACTCATAACTTCCTCTGTGTGAAATAATACAGCTACTTGCCCTCAGTGATGCACTGGTAAGGTATCTGAGGAGAAAACATGTTTTAGCACCCTCTGATTAAGACACAGTCTTTAGTAGGCCTCTGTTTAGACTGTGAACTTCGTAGTATTAGTCTGATTTTTTTCTTCCTATTTCAGTGGGATAATATGATAGAGCTTGTTGGACCTCAGTATTTCCCTTTTCTTAGTCATGCTTTGGCAATGCTACACAGAGCATGTTGGACTCAGATTGCTAGTTTCTCAGCATAGGTGCTATTGCATTCTCTACTTCCTAATATCTGTTCTGATAGGTTGGAACTCCCCATAGTGCCTATCTAACATATCTTGGAGGCAACAGTTTGCTCTGGGTCTTCCCCTATGTTACAACACAAGAATTGTTGATATTTGTCCACTCAGACAAATATCACACTTGGAGTGTGACTTTCAAGGTCCTTATGTGTGGAACTGGAAACAAGAAACATAAATGACTTTTCAAAAGAAGATACATGGATTTTTAACTTTTTTAAACATAGAAAAGCCTTCCCTCTTTTTTTGTCAAAATGAAATTTTTGATAGTATCCTCGTATGTTGAAAAAATGCTAGCTCAAATCTGCTGCCATTAAAGGAAGAGAGAGATTATAGGAAATCAGGAGCCACTGGCTTGATCTTTGCTCTGATTTCCTAGAAAACCTTACTTGAGCCCTACTCTAAATTATTTCAATTAAAGATAAAATATAATTTAATTTATTCACTATTCTCTGAGAGTAGGAGACTCTGATAAGCTATAATGCATATTCTGTATTTAAATTTTTGCTCTCTAAGTAAAATATTGCTTGTATGCTGATTATAAGTGAGTTTATCCTTAGTAGTAGATTGTTGGAAATAAAACTGGAGAGGATTAAAGAAATTGTTGAATTTATATGTGCGCTCTTAGCACCTGTTTCATTCATTATTTCCCCTTCATTCCTGTGCCCTTCTTTGAGTCCAAATCTTGACTGTATTAAAATCATTTTAGTGGTTCACCCCTCAACACGTTGAAGTGTCTTCTCTTGTTCCTTTGAGATGAAGCCAATCTGCCTTTGAATGATACTTGAGATGATTCTCTAACTTTTTCCCAGCCCAGCAACTTAGCTCATTTATTTCTCCAGTTCTTTCTTTATAATAATTTCATTTCTTCTCACCTTGTTTCTGTACTGCTCACCTTTGTCCCCTTCTCCCAAGTCACCAGCTGGCTTTATGTTGTTGCACAGTCCCCTCAAATAATGTTAGGACCTAAAAACCCCTGAACATGGCACTATTTAGAGCTCATCTATACTACTACTTATACCTTAAGGTTTTATTTTAGCTGAAATGAAATATGAAATACCATATCAATATTCAGCTGTCCAGAGTCACTTTTTTTCTCTACCATTTCATCAGGCTGCTTCCCTCAAGGATAAATGGGGTTTGGGTTACAAGCCAAGTTACAACCGATCTAAGAGCATTTCTGCTTCTGGAAGACCACCTCTTAAGAGAATGGAAAGAGCAAGGTAATAAGTATTTCAATCAATGAAATAATAAAATTGCTGATGTCTATCAAGATTCACAGCTTTTTACTATGCTCTAATTTGTTCATAAAAGGGGGGTTACTAATAAAATAGCAATTACATTGGTTTCTGTCAGACTTTGCTTATCTAAAGCATTGCTTTGTCACCTTTATACCTCAATGCAGTGAGTGCCTTTTAGTAACAAAGCATAATCTTATTTAGACAAGCATTATGTGTAAACTTGCTAACTACCCAAAGAAAAGAAAATGTGCACACTAATAGATGCTTTCTAAATAGCAAGCCAGTGTATGAAAGGATTCTCACATTAAAATCCTGTTATAATATTAAGCCAGTACTGTAAAAATAAGAATTATAAATTTTGGGGCTGGAGATGTAGCCCATTTGGTAGATTGCTTGCCTAGCATGCACGAAGCCCCACATCCAATCTGCAGCACCACATAATCTAAGCATAGTGTGGCTGGCACACACCTGTAATCTCAACACTCAGGTGAAGGCAGAAGGATCAGAAGTTCAGGCTAACCATGGCTATAATAGTGAGTTTGAGACAACCGAGAAACATGAGACCCTGTCTTAACAAAACTCTTATATGATTTGGTTTTAGAAAATTTGAATTTATCAAAATGCTAAGTCTTTTTCATGAAATGCTAAAGGTTAAGGAATGAAATGCCAGAAATTCTATCTTTTGATAAGGTCAGTATTTAGAAATAGAAGGCTTAATATTATTAATAAGATTCTATAAAGCTCAGGGATTTTTAAAACGAGAATACTAGTGTTATGTTTGTATTATAACTTTACATTTCACTTATAGTTCTCGAATAGGAGAGACTGATGAGCTCCCAGAAATCCGAGTGGATGCAGCATCTCCCGGACCCAGAGTAACTTTTAACATCCAGGATACAGTAAGAGAGTGTTTGTTAGAAATTCTTATTGCTAAAAAACTCCTATTAATTACAAACCTACAATATTATACAGTCTCAAATGGCCAGTTCTTGCCTGTGATTGAAGTGAGGGTTTTAGTAGCTGAAGTGTCTATATTTGAGTAGCCATTGGTTGTTGCCACCAGGCTTCTTAAGAGCTGTGCTGCAGGTTGTCATGCTGCACATTTACATAAGGACACCATGACTACTTGATCTTAGGTTAAAATATTTTGTGAGGTTCCACATTATGTCTTTTACATGATTATAAATGTGAATTATATGCTTATTCATGTATTTTAGTTCAAAATATATAAAATTAGGATTACTTCAAAGTTGTATTCTAATTTCATAGTATATTAAATGAATGTTAAAATGGTTTTTATTTGTATGTTTATATTGTCTTTTTATTTTTCATGAGTTTTTATTTTATTTTCTTATTATTTTAATTAAGTTGAAAAATACACTATGGGGAAGTTCGCCACAGTCCAGCTCTCCTGGGGAAGGGTACTTCCAGGTACTTATGAAGAACAACATACAATTTTGCTTTAAAACCAGTTTAATTGCCCTGAAAATCTGCTTTTAAAATGTCTTCCCTTCATGTCAAACTAAACTGAGTCTTTGAAATAATTTACATAAATACTTATGCTTGTTTGGATTATTTTTACGTATATTTCATAGTATTTTGCATGTACATATTTTAGTTTTATACTTAAATACAGTTTTATACTAAAGTATAGTTGAACATTATTTTGATCTTTAAAATTAAGAGACTTAAATCAACTTATCAACTCAACAAAATCATAAATCAAAAGCAATCACTGATGCTGTATGGATCCTGAAATTAGTCTCTTTTCTTACATTCAACCATAAAAGTAATCTTTTCAAAATTAACAATCTTAAGTACTTCAAACTAGAGTCAAATCTAACTCAGAGCAACAAATTAATCATTGACTATTATTTCTTTTGAGTCACTAATATTAAGAGCATTTATTAAAGAATATTTTGGGCCAGGCAGCACATGCCTGTAATCTCATCTACTTTGGAGGAGGAGAAGGTAGGATATTGACAAGTTCCAAAGCCAGTCTGAAAATCACAGAGTTTCTTTAATCTCATCCCAGACAACTTATTTTATTTTGTTTTATTTTTTTAGTTTTTCTAATATAAGGTCTCATGTGATCCAGATTGGCCTTGAACTTACTATGTAATTGAGGAAATCCTTGAATTCCTGATGCTCCTTTGATAAGAAGCATACAACACTACACCCTGTCCTCATCCTGGGCAACTTAATAAGACTCTGTCTCAGAGAAAAGAGGGTTGAGAATATAGTTCAGTGGTGGAGTGATTGCCTGTCATGCAAAAGGCTCTGTGTTTGATCCCCAGCACGGTGACAAGAGGTATAAAAAGATTGATTTTAAAAATTGGTATTGGGTTCAGAATAGTGTAAAAATGTGCTGCATAATCACTTATAAATTAACATTATTATAAATGGAATGTTTCCCCCAAATGTTCATAAAACTAAAATAAACTATAAAAGATATCAGGCATTTAAATCTTACCTAGAATTTTTCTGTCCAATTAAAAAGTATATTTTGTTTTCTTGTCTTTATTCTTTCAGGCTTAAGATTAAGCATCTGTCCCATAGTTCTATTGAATTTAGATTATAATGTAGCAAATTTGACAAATATTTCCATTTTTTTCCAAAAAAGCAAAAATCTTAGAAGCAGTTCATTTATGTGAATTAAATGGCTTCTGTTTTTGTTTGGCTATTTTTTGTGATGCTGGGGATGGAACCCAGGGCCTCCCACATATTAGCCCAGTGCTTTACCATTGATTGAATCTGGGACTCTATTTCAGTGATTCTCACAGGCATGAACAGAAATTCAATGTGATTCATATCCTATTTTTAAATACCAGTACACCCTGCTTCTAAAAAAATGGCATATAAAAATCATAAATTAGATATGAGATATGAGACTAGATATTAGGCTTGCTAATTTTAAGTTGGAAAATAGATTTATTATAAAGGTATGATTACATATAAAACAAGGAAATATTTTGTATATAAATTTACCTCAAATTTGACATTTTAAAAATTAGATATCCTAACAATTCATTTACTTAATTTACTCAATAACATATTTATTTTTAAACCAAAGAAACCCTGATTTCTGCTCATGTGTGAAGTTTGATTATAGGATTTCACTGTGAACCTCACAATAGCATCCAGTACTTTTAGTAATAATCACAGTACTTTGCTCATCTTACTTTAGAAGGGTGTGTCATTTTTCTGATGATACTCAGGTAGCAACTATAGCTGGAAATTTAAATCAGGTCATAAGAAGTTTTGTTGGTTTCTTTAGACCCAAAAACAGTGGTCTTCTGGTAAAATCCTGAGTTAATGACTTGATATTTATACAAATTATTTACTTAAATATGCAGTGATTAAGTTTGACTGGTTAATACATGTTTTATTACTCAACTATATATGTTCCCTCAACCAATGAGGACTCATTTTTAAAAATATATATTTTTATTTATTTATTTGCAAGCAGAGAGAGATGAGATGGGGGAGGGGCATGCCAGGACCTTCTGTGGCTGCAAATGAACTCCAGATGCATGTGCCTCTCTGTGCATCTGACTTTACTGGGGAATTGATCCTGGGCCTTTAGTCTTGACAAGCAAACTCCTAAACTGCTGAGCCATCTCTCCAGCGCATGAGGGTTCATTTTTAAAACTATCCACTAAAAGCTCCTGCAAGCCTGATGCTTCTCTCTAGCTGCTCTTCTATTCTGATTGATCATGTTTCTTTTCTCTCCACACATTAACTTCTGCTCAGTGTGTACAAATTAATATGATGCTATATGTTGCTACAAACTAAAATTTCATTCTTATTTTTGTTCACTCTGGTTTTTAGTGTCAGTGATGTGATTGTGGTACGACCTGCTTCCTTCTTTCCTTCCATTTCATGTGTTCTGAAGTCTGACCTATCTTTCCGTTCAGAGTGAAGAAATTCAACTCTGAGAAAATTATAAAATGTTAGATTTACCTGTTTGTGGTTTTTCTTCTTTTTTTCATTGAAAAGGGACTCAACAATGAATTTGATTCATGTTTTCTCTTTTAATAATCAGTTTCCAGAGGAGACAGAACTGGATCTTTTGTCAGTAACTATTGAAGGTCCATCTCATTACTCGTCAAATAGTGAAGGATCCTGCTCCGTGTTCAGTTCTCCCAAAACTCCAGGAGGCTTTTCACCAAATATTCCTTTCCAATCTGAAGATGTACGGCGTGATGATAGTCTGTCTTCTAGCAGTGAAGACTCCGAGAAGGATGAAAAAGATGAAGAGCGTGAAAAGGAAAGGCTCTATATTTACAGGAAACCCTCGTGAGTAGCCTTGAAGATTCTTAGGTAGTAATTCAGAATCTAGAGCTAAACCTAAAACATGCCATCTGACTTAAAATTTACCAAGCTGGATGTGGTGGTGCACATGCAGGAATGAGAGGAAAAAGGAGCAGGAAAAAAACCATCCTGAACAATCTAGAAATTTCCAAATCATACTGGACTATGTGTGACTCTGTCAAAAGAGAGGGAGATACCAAAAACACTTGATTTTTGAGTAACACTAAAAAATATACCCATAATTTCTAATATAATATACCTTCATATGGTGTAATTTTCTCTTTAATATAAATGAGTTTATTTGCATTGCTTTAATTACTTCTCCACAATAATTCTTGTCAACAAACTGAAAGTAGAGATGAGGTTATGAGTAAATAAAGAATGGGCAGTATTTTTTTTCTGGACTTAGAAAGTAACAAATTGCAAGGAGACACAGAGAAGTACTATATACTTAAGAAACATGGTGAGGAAGCAGTGTTTAGCAGTAAATGAAGATTACAGCAAATTAAAGGAAGAAAAACGGTAAGATGGCATCAGTGAAGTAAAGGATAATATATATATGAAGTCTGGCTCAGACTGTGCTTAAAAGGAGCTGAAAAAAAATCTTTAAAACTGATATGCTTCTAAACCACCACTCTGCTGAGGTGCTACAGTAATAGTTTCTAATGGAACATGGGCTAGGTACAAGAATGAGAAACCCCACCTGAAGTCTCCTCCACTCTGAGCTGAGAAGACTACTCTTTTTCTCAGTCGCTTCTATCAGCACTTTGGGGGTTATTACCTCATGTTTTGTAATACAGCCTCAAGTAACTTTCTAACAAGAGTTGTAAGGCTGTTTTCTTACTTTTTAAAGAAAAAAATGTAAAATTATTGCTTGTGTATTTGATTGTTGGATTTAGTGCAGAAGTCTACTTTACTATTTCTTCCCAGAAAATCTGTCATTTTTTTTAGCATTAGTATTTAGCATCTGGTGTTGGTAGCCCTTTTTCAAGTCTATAAATGTATCTTGTTTTATTTTAATATCTATTACAATAAAAGTACCTGGACATTTTAAGAGCTTCCAGGTTTTAGGCTGTTTAATTTCACAGTTGTATGTCCAGATTTGGGTCTTTTCCCTGAGCCATAGTGGGTGAGTTTTAAGTCCGCTTTACTGTTGTACGCTTTGAAGTCTCTGGGTTTCTGCTTTGGACTATTTTGAGTATCCTTGGTGTCTGTCTCCATTAGCCCTGCATAGGTTATCTGACTTGCTGTGGAAGCAGCATCCTTCCTTATCTGGCCACTTTCTCTGTATTTTCATTTGGGCCCTAGATAATGTGTCAGGGGTGGTACATATTCTTCCTGGGAGTGAGCCATCATCTCAGGTCTTCTTGGTGGAATTGGATTGTCCACAGTTCTTGCTGCCTTCTGAAAAATACAAAGATCTCCAACAGAGAATGAAGTCAGTATAGATTAAATGGGACAAACATTGTTAAATTCAGGGTGTAGCCTCTCTGTAGGCCCATGGTTAGGGGGGCTTCCCCTTGGATCCGGGTTCTTACTCTCCCTAAGAATTAGCCTTGGATCCCATTCCAGCTAAAGGTTCCTTGCCACTGAGCAGATCTCTTAGCCAATCAGACAGCCTTTGATTACCTGGCTAGGTTAAGTGCCACTATTGTGCAGGTGAGTACTTCTTGCCTTGCTGGTTTGTTTCTGAAGCCTTATAGCAGCTGTTGCTATTGTATAGCACTGTCCCCTGATTTCTCTGAATATCTCTGGCCATTTATTTCTGGCAGCTCTGTAGCACCTTCCAGCACTATACAGGCTTAACCATCTGGGAGCTGGCTGCCTTTCCACCTCCAGCGGGGTCTCAGTGTTGTGTGACAGCATCCTGTGGGATCTTCAGCAATAGGGTCTTATCTGTTGCCTGGGGCAGGTAACCAAGGGCTTTGACATAAGACTGTCTTTTTTAGGGACCTCAGAGGTCTCTGATCAACAGCTCAGTGTGGGAAGTAACCAATTTCCGGGACAGGGAGTTATAGGCCAGAGCCACTTGTATCAGGGTTAGGCTTCTTCCCACCCTCTTCAGGGCCCTTCTTACCAGGTGATGCCCCCAACTTCCTCAAGAGCTTAATGTCCAAAAGTAAGGATTCTATGGTATCTGTTCATTATGGATTTAGTTTTCTGTATATCTCCTCCCCACCCCATCCATCCCTGTTGTCTGACTCTTGATTTGCATGTCAGGTTTGCTTACTATTCAGTTTTAACCTGATTAGGAACCACAGATGAGGGAGAATATGCAGCGTTTGTCTCTGTTCTTGTGTGAGTTTGCTGAATATGATGTCTTCCAAGTCCATCTACTTTCCTGAAAATTTCATTATGTTATCTTTCCTTACTGCTGAATAGGATGCCATGGTGTATATCCATTCATCCAGCAGTGGGCATGTGGGTTGATTTCAATTCTTAGGTTTTGTGAATTGAGCAGCTATAAACATGGCTAAGCAAATGCCTCTATTGAAGAGACGATCCTTGAGGGTAGATGCCCAGTAAAGGAATAGTTGGGTCAGTTGGAAGCTCTATTTTGATCTTTTTCAGAATCCTCCACATTGATTTCCATAGTGGTTATACAAGTTTTGCACTCCCACCAGCAGTGAGTGAGGGTTCCTTTTTGCCCACATCCTCGCTAACATCTATTGTTGGTAGATTTGTGTAATGATTGTCATTCTAACTGTACTAAGGTGGAATCTCATTGTTGTTTTGATTTGCATTTCCCTGATGATTAAGGATGTTAAACATTTTCTTAAGTGAGAATTGGCTATTTGTATTTTCTTCTGTGTGAATTCCTGTTCAATTCACTGCCCCATTTTTTGAGTGGGGTGTTTGTATTTTTTTACTTAATTTGTTTAGTTCCTTGTAGGTTTCTATATATTGGGCCTTTTTCCATTGTGTAGGTGGCATACATTTTCTCCCAAGCTGATGGTGGTCTGTTGGCTTTGTGTATGCTATGTTTGTACAGAAGAAGCTTTGTAGCTTGATGAGATCCCATTCATTCGTTGAATGATGTTGAATTTCATGGGTTACTGGGGTTATGTTCAGAAAGTTTTTCCCTACTCCTATTTCTTGGAGCGTTCCCCCTGTTTTTTCTTCCAGGTTTTTAAGAGTTTCAGGTCTTATATTGAGGTCTTTAATCCATTTGGAATTTATTTTTGTGCATGGTGAAAAAAGTGGGTCTGGTTTCATTTTTTTACATATATTTATCCAATTTTTCCATCTCCATTTGTTGAAGATGCTGTCTTAAGTGTACATTGCTGGCACCTTTGTCAAAGATCAAGTAGCTGTAGTTACTTGAAATAAGAGATGGGTCTTTAGTTTTGTTATATTTGTCTGTCTGTCTGTTTTTATGCCAGTACCATGCAATTTTTATTACTATGGCTTTGTAGTATAAATTTATAGATTGGGTATGTTTTTTTGTTTGTTTGCTGAGCATATATATGGATATCTTCTGCCATTCCAAATGAAGTTTGAGTCTTTTTTCTATCTCCACAAAGAATCAAGCTGAGATTTTTATTGTAATTGCATTGAATCTGTATATCACTCATGGTAGAATTGCCATTTTGACAATATTAATTCTATCTAGGAACATAGAAGGCCTTTTCATCTTCTCATATCCTTCTCAATTTTCTTCTTTAGTGTTTTTATGTTTTCATTGTATAGGTCTTTCACGTTCTTGGTTTTTCCAAGGTATTTGATTTTTTTCTGTGTGTGGCTATTGAAAACAGGATGGACTCGGTGATTTCTTTTTTTGTATGATTATCATTTGCATATAGGAATGCAACTGACTTTTGTGTATTAATTTTGTATCCTGCCACTTTGCTGAAAGAATTTATCACCTTTAGGAGTTTTATGGTACTGTCCTTTGGATCCATTATGTATATGATCATGTCATCGGCAAAAAGGGTTAGACTTCTTCCTTTCCAATTTGTGTCCCTTTCATGTCTTACTCCTCCTGTCTTACTGCTTATCTAGGACTTCAAGCACTATGTTGAAGAGAAGTGGTGAGAGTGGTCACTCCTGTCTTGTTCCTGATCTTAATGGGGATTTCTTGAGTCTTTCCCCATTGAATATGATTTGGGCTTTAGGTGTTTTGTATATGGTCTTTATTATGTTGAGGTATAAATCCTCCATACCCAGTCTTGCCAGCATTTTGATCATGTAGTGATGTTGAATTTTGTCAAAGGCCTTCTCTGCATTGATTGAAATGATCATGTGGTTCTTTGATTAAGTTTATTAATGTAGTGATTTACATTAATCAATTTTCATATGTTTTACCATCCCTGCATCCCTGGAATGAAGCCAACTTGATCAAGGTGGATAATACTTTTGATGTGTTATATTTGGTTTGTGAGGATTTTGTTCAGAATTTTTACATCTATATTCATCAGGGATATAGGTCTATAGTTTTCCTTTTTTGTATCTCTGTCTGGTTTTGATATTAGAGTGGTACTAGCTTCATAGAAGGAGTTAGAAAGCATTCCCTGCCCTCCAATTACATGAAAAAGCTTGAGAAAGAGTACTTTCAATTCTGCAATGAATGTTTGGGAGAATTCAGCTGAGAATCCATCTGGTCCTAGACTTTTCCTTTTGGGGAAGTTTTTGATTACATTTTCAATCTCGATGGGTGTAATAGGTTTGTTTACAAGCTTTATTTGCTCCAGGTTTAGCTTTGGTAGGTGGTATGTTTCAAGGAATTCATCCATTTCTTCCAGGTTCTCAAATTTTGTGGAGTAGAGATTTTGGAACTATGTCCTGATGATTCTTCCAATTTCAATGGTGTCTGTTGTGACCTCTCCCTTTTCATCTAATTTTGTTGATTTGGGACTTCTCTTTTTTATTTGATCAAATGGGCAAGGGGTTTGTCTTGTTTATTTTTTCAAAAAACCAGCTCTTCAGTTCATCTATTTTTAAAATTTTCTTAGTTTCCAATTCATTGATCTCTGCTTTGATCTTAATTATGCTTTTCTATCTAGATGTTCTAAGGTTGGATTGTTCTTGTTTTTCAAACACCTTTATGTGGGTGGTTAGGTTATTGATTTAAGATCTCTTTGTTTTGAGGCATTTGGCTTTATGAATTTTCCCAATTTCATTTTCATTTTCATATTTCATTTCTTCTATCTTGTCTTCAATATATGAGATTCTGTCCTCCAGGTTATTAACTCTGGGAGAGAGGAATTCAAAAGAGGCTTTTAATTACATTTTTGTTTCATATTTTTGTCATCTCCATCTTTTTGTTGAGTTCCATTTTTGGGTCTAGGTTTGATTTTCTTAATATTTCCTGAAATTCATTCTTGCATTTGGTCATGTCTTCATCAAGCTTAGCCAGCTGGTTATTGAGATCTTCTAGTTGTTAACTTAGCCTCAATTCATTTATTGTTGTTTGAGGTTGCTCTTATTTTCCTCAATTAAATCTTATGGCAAAGCTTTTGTGTTTGTGTTCCACTTCACTTATATGCTTGTTGACTGTTTCCAGCTCAGCAATTATCTTGGGCAGAATCTCTTAGCAGTTATGACCTGAATTTTTTTTTTTTTTTTTTTGCCTCTTGGGATTTTGTTTCTCTTGTCTTGTCTGTATTCTCCAGGGTAACTTCCAAAGTGGGACTAGATGTCGTTGTTGGGGAGCTCTCAGCTTGCTGAGCTGCAATCTTTTTCATTGGTATTTACCATCTGGGTCAAGAATACTTACTTTCTTAAGGAAAGCTATTGGCCCAGGTGTAGTGGCTGAGGGGTGTGTCATGTGAGTTTTAACTGGGGCACAGAGCACCTAAGGAGAAACTTCTCTGCTGGAGGTTAATGGCTTCCCACACCTGGGGGCTGAGAGAGCAGGTTGTACAAGCCTCAACCCTGTGCAGGACACACCTGGGGAGGAACTGTCTCTGTCCGAGAGCTAACAGCAATGGTTAGGGGTGGGGGCAGAATGCTGGAGTTTCTGACCCAAGGAAGAAAATAATAGCCAGCTGGGTTGTGTGGGTTCCAGTCTGCTCCGCAGCTATGGGTGTACCCGCAAGGGGGTTAGCCATAACCTGCTTAATTACCCACACACCCACCCTGATGAGAAAGTTAGGCCTGCATGAACAACAGCTCCCAAAACTCTTGCCTGGATTTCTTCCCAGCATACTGGTGTGGCTACACATCCATCATCATCTCTTCTATGGTTTTCCAAACTCTGCCATAGGGAAATTGCTTAAGACGTCTCGGGTTGGGCAGGAGGCCTGAGGAGAAAAGTCATACTCTAATATTTTAGCCCTTTAATCGTGATTATGTCTTCATCCTCATCACTGTAGGGCATATGATAGTTGTTTTATCAACTGTGACTCCATTAAATTTAGGGAAAAAATCATGTACTAGTTGAGTAAGTTGTATAAATTTATAAAATAATAAAATTTCTTTACACATTTGTCTCTTTACTACAATGTAATGACCCCTTGTTCTCTCTAGACATACCTCTCGAAAAAAAGCAACAGGTTTTGCTGCTGTTCATCAGCTGTTTACAGAGCGCTGGCCTACGACACCTGCCAACCGAAGTCTGAGTGGCACAGCTACGGAGAGAAATATTGACTTTGAACTGGATATACGGGTTGAAATTGACAGTGGAAAATGTGTACTCCACCCAACCACTCTTCTACAAGAGCATGATGATATAAGTTTGAGAAGGTAAAATGTCACATATAATTTCATTTATTAGAGATAGTGTTCATAACAAACTTTCCCCAATCAGAAGTGTAAATTTTTAAAGTATTTGTTCATAATTGTAATTATTTGCACATAATTTTTAAATATCTTCTAACAATTAGAAATGGATATCTGATTTGGAGTCTTGATTAATTTGTTAATAAAAATAGTTTTATGTAGTGCTGGCAATGCAAGTCACTGGTACAGTCTTTGCCTACCAGTCATGAGCTCTCCCACTTGCCCCCACACATATATACACACACATGCACACACCCACAAAATGTTTATCTTTGGAATTCCCCATTTAAAAAGCATGGATTTCCTAGTCTCAGCCTTTGTATTGTATACATTTCTATTTTAGAGAACAGTGTGCTATTCTCAGTTATTAAGAGTTTTATATGGGAGGCTGGAAAGATGGCTCAGCAGTTCAAGCACTTGCCTCCAATGCCCTGGTTTGATTCCCTAGTACCCACAAAACAGTGCATGCATCTGGACTTCATTTGCAACAGATAGAGTCCCTGGCCCCCTCTTCTCTCTCTCTCTCTCTCTCCCCCTCCCTCCCTCCCTCCCTCTCTACCTCTCTCTCTCTCTCTCTCTACCTCTCTGCTTACACATAAATTTTTTAAAAGAGTTTTGATGTGTTCTATAGAAATAAGAAAGTTTAGAAAACAGTTTCACAAAATATTCAAGATGCAGCTACAATCTTACCATTTGTTTTACCATTTGTTCTACCATTAAGTAATGATATTGACAGATTCTCATTTTTTGAATATTTGTTTTCTTAACATTTACAAATGAATTTTAAGTAAGTTCCTAGTGAGCTGGAAGAAGAATGGCAGCATGCCTCAGTTGAACCAGGTCACAGTGATTCTCTACACAATTGTTTACTTTTTGTATGCTTGAAATTTTTCATAATAAAAGATTTTTAATGGTCTTTCTAGTAATGATTTTATAAAATGAGACAGTAAAAGCACTTTAAGTGGTCAGAATGTCTTACAAACATAATAGTGATGCTTAAAAGAATGTCTACTAAGTCATTTTAATTAACACCGTAATACAGATGTTTAAGTCAAGTAGTTTAGCCTTTGGGGGAAAAAAAGGCAATTTAGTGTGACTGCATACCTATAATCCCAGAATTCAGAAAGTGGATGTAGAAGGGTGCCTGGACTTGGTAGTATAACCCATTCTCTAACAAAAAATAAATAAATAGAGCTGCCTGATGTCATTATAAAACATACAACAGTAATGTCATTCATATAAGGCATTAACCAATTTAGACACTTATCATTCATTTTTCAACTTTTTAAATAATTACTTACCATTTACTATATAAAGTTTGCTTTGAAACAAACAAGCTGATAAGTATTTTTTAATAAAACATTTGTCTTTTTTTATAGGAGTTATGATAGAAGTTCCCGGAGCTTAGATCAAGATTCTCCTTCAAAAAAGAAAAAGTTTCAAACGAATTATGCTTCTACCACCCATTTAATGACTGGCAAGAAAGTGCCATCATCTTTACAGACAAAGTCTAGTGACTTAGAGACAACAGTATTTTATATTCCTGGCGTGGATGTAAAGGTAACAACCTAATTGTCTTCAGGAGGCTAGATTACTGATAGGGGTGTTATATCTGTTCTTCTTTTGTTTATTATAATAAAAATGAGACTTCTTGGGCAGTATAGTCATAGTCTGAATATAATATCTAAATTGCAGATTACCATTTCATTGACATAAATTTTTCTATGACAGTTTGGCAGAAAGAATTTATATTGATATTCATTGTAGGCTTGCTAAGCCTTGTTGAGTGCATCTTCCTTAAAGGATTCTTTTAGGTTCTGAAACTCTAGAATCTTCGACTAGTAATTTCAATAGAATTGAATCTGAATTTGCCTTTTAAAATGGTCAAAACAACAAAAAGCAGGTTCTTGCCAAGATCTTACAGCTGACATATAAAAGCTAGGACTGAGTCTTCATACTCCTGAGCCAGAAGAAGAACCAGTCTTCTTTGAAACTACATTATCTGTATTTCATGGTATTTGTTCACCTATAAAAATATTAATTTTGAAAGATTTTTTTAAATTACAGTTGCATTACAATTCCAAGACTGTAAAGACAGACTCGCCTAATGCCTCCAGAGGATCTTCACTGCCTAGAACTCTCTCCAAAGAGTCCAAGCTGTACGGTATGAAAGATAGTGCAGCACCTCCTCCTTCTCCTCCTTTACCTTGCACTGTTCAGAACAAGACTAACACCTTACTTCCTCCCCAAGCCCCGCCTCTTCCCTCAGGTATTGAAGGAGCATATACTCTAATGTTTGCATGTTTTCTTAATTTTCAGTTGTCCTGCTTGCTCTATTGAGGCTTTGGAATTTAAATGTGTAAGAAAAAAGGATATATACTTATCAGTAGTAACCATAAAAAAATTCATAGATGGAAGTGTGGGACAAATTACTCTGAACAATATCTTAAATTGGTAATACATTAGAAAGCAGTTGTTAATATAGGAAGTAGTTTACTTAACCAAGTTTTAGGGCAAATGGACTTAGAAAAGGGGCAGTTTTATGTGGTTTGAATTTTGGAGCTTTAATCAGAAGTATCAAATTTACACATATGAGAATACACTGACTGTGGGGGTTGGAAAGAAAGATGGCTCAGCAGTTAAAGGTGCTTGCTTGCAAACCCTGATGGCCTAGGCTTGATTCTCCTCTGTCCATGTAAAGCCAAATGTATAAAGTGGTACATACATCTGGAGTTTGTAGTGACGAGTCACTCACCCATTCCTCCCCCTCTCTTATATTCTTTCTCTCTCTCTCCCCTTATCTCCTTACAAATAAATAAATATTCTTTAAAAGAATTATTATGACATAGCATATTATCCAAAGCTTAATCAAAAATACTCTTCATCACACTTTCTGTTGATCAGAAAGAGCAGCTTAGCTTGGTGAATCTTAATTCATGGCCTTTCATGATGTTGCATTCAAAATGCTAGTTAGGCCTGCAGTCATTGAAATGTTTGGCATGGCTGGAAAAAATCTTCCATCCTGTTCCAGTCACATGACTGGCTAACTGGTGTCTCTGGTCCACTCCATATGGGTTTTTCTAATGACTGTTGACATTCTTTGAACAGAATGAACAAAAAACCTGGCTAAACCTGAAGTCTTTTTTTATAGTGTAGCTCCAGAAGTCACATACCACCACATTTATGGTGCCTTATTGATCATACAGGTCATTGAGCAAGCAAGTGAACTAGGGCTTTAATATGAGCAAGGATCTTTGGAAGCTGTCTTTGTATCAGCCATCATAGCACACATATGTGAATGGTTTGCGGTAGAATGTCCAAGACAAGGGCTGTTCATCTAGAAAAGAATTACTTGAAGTTTTTCTTGGAAGACAGAATTTGATAAGGTCAGCCCTTTAAGAGTCAGTTAACAATAATGGCGATAATACTTTATGTTTGAAATCACTTTTCAGTTGACAAGGCTCAGCCATATTTGCCATATTTGGCAAATAGTAGTATCCTGTTTTATCAGTGAGGAAATTAGGGCACATAGGGCTTGAATATTTTTCCTAGATTCACACAACTAAGAATTATTCAAATGGGAGAACTAAGCCAAAGTTAGGTAAAACTTTATTAGGCATTCCTGTACATTTTATGAACTGGAAATAGGAAGAATGGAAGACTTGGTATCCTATATGGAGCATTGTATGTATATTGTGTGTACAAGCTGAGCATAGGAAAGCTGAAGGCAATGACATTGTCCTCACTTGTCACTAAATATTAGGTGTCAAGGTTCTTTGTCTTTTTAAGAGAACAAAAGAACCTAACGTGAATCAAAGTTTGGCGAAGAATTAAGTTGAAAAATTGTTCTAAAATTTGTGACACAGAGCAAGTCAGAATAACCTCTGTATCATTAATGACATCTGTACTCTAATAATGAATCATTTCTGTCAACCTGCTTTGACTTTTGTCTTAAGCTCTCATATAAATCTGTTTTCTCATAAACTTTCCATGGTTTGTTTGTTGGTGTTCTTACTGAATTCTTTTAATTGTACCTGACATTTAATTCTAGCCAAAGGAAAAGGAAGTGGAGGAGTAAAAACAGCCAAGCTGTATGCCTGGGTAGCACTTCAGTCATTGCCGGAAGAAATGGTGATTAGTCCTTGCCTATTAGACTTTCTGGAAAAGGCTCTGGAAACAATCCCAATTACACCAATTGAAAGGAATTATACAGGTAACATCGTCCTCGTGTGTTCCCTCATTACATGTATTTTGTATGTTGAGCAGGTCTTGTTTCTTACAAGGATTTCCTAATGCTATTATATATTACATATTCATAAACTTATGGAACTGAAAAAGAGCCTGAGAGGTTATCTAACCTTCATTTTCTTTTTTTATTTTATTTTTTCAGTTTGCATAAAGAGATTTAAGTATCATTCATTCTGGCATTTTCAAAGACTGTTTTAGTTGATCCTTGTCCCTCGTCCTCTCTGCAATCTCTCCCTTCCCCCCTTCTGTATACGTGTCATGTCTGTCCTTCTGACTTTTCCTCACCCCTCTTCCTACTCATCTCTTTATAGTCACTCTTGGTTACCATTCTATCTGTGTAGGTTTTGCCCACATTTGCAGTGTGTGTGTGTGTGTGTGTGTGTGTGTGTGTGTGTGTGTGTGTGTGTGTGTGTGTTCATGCTTATAGGTATTACAAGCTAGAATCTGAATATCAGAGAGGACATGTGGTTTTAGTCTTTCTAAGCTTGGGTCACTTCATATCATTCTTTCCAGGTTCATCCATTTTTCTGCAAATTTCATCATTTCTTTTTTCCATACTGCTAAATAGAATTCTATTGTATATATGCACCATATCTTTATTATCCATTCATCTGTTGATGTGCATCTAAGGCTGATTCAGTTCCAAGCTGTTGTGAATAGAGCAATGACAAACATGAATGATCAAGTACCTCTGTAGTAGATTGTGGAGTCCTTTGGATGTATGCCCAGGAGTGATATATCTGTGCCACATTGGAGTTCTAGTTTTAATTTTTTAAGATACTTCCATACTGATTTCCATAGTGGCTGCAATGATTTGGACTCCCACCTTGCATCCTTGCCAGCATTTATTGTCAGTTTTCTTGATCATAGTCATTTAGGCATTTCAGAAAAAGAGAAACACAAATGGCCAATAAGTACTTTAAAAAGTGTTTGACATCTCTAGCCAAGGAAAATGCAAATTAAAACCATTCTGAAATACCATCTTGCCATCATAATGACTGTGAATAAGAAAATTAACTTTATTTTCATATGAAGAAACCAGGCATGTAAAGGTTATATGATTTTTCCATGGCCATGGCTAGGTGATGGAAATTAGCACCATGTTCCTGTGTTAGTGTTTCTTTCACTGGAATCTCTTTGTGGGCAAGGGAGTAGTTACTCAGTTTTCTCTGTTCAGTGTGCAATGTGGTGAGAGAATGAACAAGAGGTTTGAGTAGGCAAAGATGTTGAATGATGAACTCCAGAAGTAAATATTTCTGTGGTTGATGCTTCTGATATCAATACTATAAGAGATAATGATTTTTTAATAGTTTTCCCTTGATCTAGTAGTTAATCATGAACTATTTTAATAGCTGTCAGCTCACAGGATGAAGATATGGGACATTTTGAAATACCAGATCCTATGGAGGAATCCACAACATCATTAGTGTCATCTTCAACCTCTGCTTACTCTTCCTTCCCAGTAGATGTTGTGGTGTACGTACGAGTCCAGGTAATATGCCTCACTTCTTTTTTTTTTTTTTGCTGTGCTGAGTACTGAACCCAGGGCCTTGCACTTGCTAGGCAAGCACTCATCCACTGAGCTAAATCCCCAACCCTTGCTTCACTTCTTTTTAAAGAAAAAGTTTTAAGTTTATTTGAAAATTTCAAATTTTTTTCTCTTTAAAGTTTTCAGAGTCACAGTTCATGGTCCCTTAGAATATCTACAGTGACTTAGAGGTTAGCTAAACTCTAGGAACTATATGTAAACTTTTGTGTGTGCATTTATTGTTCTTCGGAGAAGTTTAACATATCTGGGGTCTTCCAAATTTAGATTGCATGCTTTCATGGCAAATTTTGTAAAATATGTAAGTTACAAACTTTTTAAGTATTTTATTCCTTTTTCAATACATTTTTAAATTTAGTAGAAACTTTGTGTGGACACACCATGTGTTGATACCTCCATTCCCCTCCTCCTTGCCCCCATTCTACTGAGGCCCCTTCTCAGTGAGATTGCTATTATTCACGATGGTGTTGTGAGTTATGAGTTGTAAGAGTAGCAATCACCCTCTCAGCAACAACACACAAAGAAAAGAAAAACTGGCTACCTCTTGTGAAATTCATAACCCCTTACCCCATGGACTGACCCACCCAGTATGCCCACCAAGGAGGGTCCCCAGTGGGTTGGGGACAAGGAGGAGGAAAATAGGGGTACCACCACAAAATTTGCTCATACAGTGTGTCTAATTATTCTCAATGAATATGTTAAAAATAGGTAAATAGAAAAAAAAGTCTTAAAATTTTCCTTTTTCTTTAGTAGACATGGTCTTCCATCTCTCTGAGCACTTCTTAACGAACTCTTGAGAAGTTGATGGAAGCATCTGGGTGTTTCTTCTTGTGTTCCTCCCGGCAGTTTTGCACAAACATTGCATAAGATAATAATAATAAGTGACTTCTTAGGATCCTCTTTGCCCATGTTTAGTTGGTTTTCACCATGAGGCGCACACAGTTGCCCAGTGCCCATTCAGCTGGCCGGACATCTCGCACTGGCCCTGACACTGGTCTCTATGGAGCTCAAAGTACTTCAATGTGTTTGCTCATTTTTTAAACTTGACAGTGTTTTTGGAGTCCTGGTCTAATTCTTCTGTCTTGTTCTCGTGTTTACCATGTGGTCTATTCTGTTGGTGAGGTTTTCTTGGGAGCCTTCAAAGAGGGTTATTGCATTTCTGTCTTCTGTTATGTTTTTCTTCAGCATTTCCATCTCTTGCTTGAATTTCATTTTCATTTCTTGATTTGACCTTTTCATTGTTTTTTGGAGATTATTACTACATTTTGATATGTCCTCATTGAGCTTGTTCCATTGGCCTATGAGTTCACTTATTTGTTGGTTCTCCTCAAATTCCTTTAGCCTTCTGCTGATCTCTTTCTGGTTGTCTTCAGTTTCATTAAGCTGTCTATGGAGTACCATTTCCTGATTCTTTTTGGTTTCCTTCAGCCATCTATTGAGATGTTCTTGCGGATTGTTTTCCACTGTCTTCATCCTGTGAGATCTTTTTTGCTTTATTTGTTCCAATTCATTGAGCCAACATTTGATTTGTAATTTGAATTTTTTTTGCCAATTTTCTTCACTTTCCTTCAGCAATTCCGGGAATTCCTGCTTGGTTACTCTTGGTCTCCTTTCCTCCCATTCAATAAGCTGTTTGTTTGTGTAAGTTCCTTTCATGAGCTGTTTGAAATTTCATTCTGGACTTCTAGGTCTTGAGTTTTCTCAAAGCTTTCATTGAAGGCTTCCATTGTGGAAGTAGGTAATTGTGGTGGAGATCCCTTTTCTAGGTGCTATTTGTTATTTGCTTTTCATTGTGGTCTGCTCATCTTGAGTTCAGTTGTCTCACTGAAGATGCATCAGTAGCAACTCTCATAACCTGTGCTGGGTAGCCTGGTCTAAATTGATAGAGATAGGTGTTGGGTTGAAGACTATCCACTGGATTGGGGTGGGTACACTTGAGTCTGAGCAAGATCTACTTTGAGTGTGCCTCCTCTGGACAAATCTGGATAAGATCTTGGGAGACCTATCTTTCTTAGTGTCTAATCTGGGAGCTTTCATCCAGTCTTATTTGCTGTATGGAATTTTGGGGTGATATCAACTCCAGGCTCTTTCTGTGGTCTGTGGCTGGTAAACAGTTGCCTCCTACTTCATCCCTTCTTCAGATAATTCATTTTGGGGGGGGAGGAGGGGGCTTGGAATGTGAAGGAGCTAGGATTCAAGTTGGTTGGCTGCTCTCAGCTGTTCTTCCACTGGTTTCACCTTCCCAGGGAGCTGCCCAGTGATGGCTTACCCTTGGTGTGTAACCCCTCAGATCAGTTCCATCTCACAATGGAGCTGGCTTCATCCAGCTTACTCCTTTTTTATTAAGGGACCCTAGTGCTTACCATTGTACTTTTTTCTGAGAAGGTATAAAATGTAATAGATACAAAGTCACACTGGAATCTTTAATAGAATTTATATAAGTTATATAGTTTGTATTTAATGTTTTTTATTTTTTAAATATTTGCAATCAGAGAGAGAGAGAGAGAATGGGTACACCAGGGCCTCTAGTCACTGCAAACAAACTCCAGATGCATACACCACTTTGTGCATCTGGTTTTACATGGGTACTGGGGAATCAAACTCAGGTCATTAGGTTTTTCAGTCAAGTGCTTTAACTGCTGAGCCATCTCTCCAGCACAATATTTTATTCTAAAATGCAGCCTTATGAACAGGCCTCTGGCAATATTTATTAGCTGTGACTAAATCTATTCATTAAGGAAGATATGAAAGCTACTTGTATCCAAATTCAAAATTTCATTTACCTTCATTGAAAATCTGAGATTGATTATATCTCAGAATACAAAATAAGCTGCTGGTCATCTGTTCAAGGTAGTTCATTATTTTTTTTTCTTTGCATGTGTGTATGATGTGTGTGCACATGGGCACACATGTGTTGGATGTTCACATGTGTGTGGAGGCCAGAGGATGACAACTGGTTGTCTTTATTGATTGCTCTCTTTTTAATTTACCGATGCAGTCTCTCCTTTGAACTCAGAGCCCACTCTCTGATTCAGCTAATCTATCTAGCCAGTTTGCCCTAGGAATTCTCTGTCACCACTTCCCACACACTGGCATTAAAGACACTTTTTACTCCAGTCCTTAAGCTTGCACAGCAAATGCTTTATCCATTGAGCCATGTCTCTAGCCACTCCGCTAACCCCCACCAGCATTCCTTAGAGTAGAAATTTGGTCAAAAAGATCTTAAGTCTGATACTCAGATCTGATGAAAATATTTACTGAGAGAGTATTTGAAGGTCTGTAGAACCTTTATTAATAATACAACAGTGTTTTCAGATGCTTGATGTGAGATTGCTTCCTTCAAAAGATTTGATGATATGAGCATAAATATGGTTGAGATTCTAAATTATCTAAGTGTAAGTGGCTCTTCAAATATTTAGCTTTTATTTAGATAAGTGTCTCACCTCTGTATCCCAGACTGGCCTAGAACTCACTAGGTATCCTTGGTTGGCCTCAAATTTACAGTAATTTTCCTGCTTCGGTCTCCTAAGTGCTGAGATTATAGTAATCCCCCATGCCTTGCAAATATATAAAGCCCTTTTGAAAATTACACCATTTTAAATAGAAGAGGGAATAGTAGAAAAGAGGGATTTGGTGTAGGGGGATGGCTACGGGGGGGGGATGAGAGAGAGGGTTAAGTAAATTTTTTTAACAAAGTTTTTTATTTTAATTAAAAAGCAGTTAAAACACTTAAATAAAATAAAGCAAAATAGTCCTAATACAGATAGTTTGGGCACCACCAGGACATCTTTCCCTAACTTTGAACCCTAAGCTAGTATACTGTTATATACTAAACTAAGAAGTGTCTCATAGTCTTTACCTTCTGATAGTCACACTCTTGTGTAATCCCTTTCCTTTGAGAGTATGTGTACATGTAACAAACTTCTTAAAAAAATGAAAAGTCACACATTTTTGTGAATACATTTTCATTCATGTGTCATACTTCTTTTTGAAAAAGTTGTGATTGTAAACAAATATCAGATGAGTAATACATTTGTTATATGTGAGTTGAAGTAGAAATTAAGTATAAATATGAAATTCTTTATGCAGTTCCTAGAAACTTTTTATTTCTTCTTTCTTCTGTATTTAGCCCTCACAGATCAAATTTAGTTGCTTACCAGTATCTAGAGTAGAATGCATGCTGAAGCTGCCTTCTCTGGACTTGGTGTTTTCTTCAAACCGAGGAGAATTGGAAACATTGGGGACTACGTACCCTACAGAGACCTTATCCCCTGGAGGCAGTGCTCCTCAAAGTGGAGGAAAGATGTCTGCTGGCAAAGCTGGCATACCAGGTATACAAACAATGAACCTGTGCTACAATACCAAACTCTTTTTAAATATATTGTAATAGTTAAACATATTAAATAAATCTAGAGACAGACTATTGAGAGTTAAAATATTTATAGAAAAATCTTACATAGACCAAAGTTTTGAGTATATTCTATGTTGACCCCTATGAGTTATATTTTTAGTTCAATAGAAATGAGCTAGCATTTTATTTTCAGCTTGAATATACACAGTAAGCACCATGACCATAGTTATCCAGGCACCCAAGAATTTTAGAATGTAACATCAAGTTAGATTTTATATTTTAGAAATAGTTTTGCAAATGTAAAATAAGAGACATAAGATTTCTTATCACACTATTATATCACATATTTAAATATTAAATTTTGTTCCCTAATGCATTTGTTTCATGATAGGTTTTGTAAAATACAGTTGATTTCTTAATGAGGTAGTACTCCTCACTAAAAGCTCTATTCTTTCAACTCAGAGATCACAAATGTAAATGATATAGCTAAGGCTAGATTGAGTGAGAATTGTTAGTAGAATTGAAATATCTTTAAACTCTGGTTCTTAACCAGGGCCAGTTTTGTCCCCAGAAGGTGCCTGCCAGTGTTTGGAGGCAATTTGGATTTTCATGGCTGACTGTTTTTATCTAGAAAATTGTGGGGAGGGCTGGAGAGATGGCTCAGCACTTGCCTGCAAAGCCTAATGACCCAGGTTCAATTCCCCATAATTCGAGGTGCACATGCATCTGAGTTCATTTGAGGCCCTGGCATACCCATTCTCTGTCTCTCTTCTCTCTATATCTCTGCTTACAAATAAATAAAAATACAAAAATAATTATTTTTAAAAAAGCATGGGGAAGCCAAGGGTGTGCAAGCCTCCTGCTAGTATAACCTCTTCTCTCCCAAATGGTTATGGATATGAGTGCCAACATTACCAGTGTTGAGTACACCTGCATTGGAGCAGAACAATAACTAAAATCCTAAGGGAGAGGTGGTGTCAGATAATCAATTTTCTACTATGTAGATAGGCTTCATAATCAAGGCATAGCCCTGTAGTAAGAGAAACTCAATAGAAGTTGGAGGAGATAAGATTTAGATATTTCAAGTCATTCAAAGACAGCATTGTCACTATTGTTATCCAGGATAACTTTTTGGCACGGTTTGTTTGTTTTTTCAATTCAGATCTCTTGATTACTCTTCCTCACCAGGCTCAAATTTGAGAGAAAGTAGCATCAATGTGGAGGGATGTGGACAGATGCGCCCTTGTGAGATGTAGGAATTATACAGTGACACATCACATGAGAGAGTCAGAGGATTTCTGGTTGAACAGGTTTCTAGTTGAGCATTTTCACAAGAGTCACTTGAAAAATGGGGGACACTTTGGGGGGAGTAAAAGAGATTTAGAGGAAAAGATGAAAAGTTTACTTCTAATATGATGGTACATGCCTAGAATGATGGTACTTTAGAGGCTCAAGAAGGAGATTGTAAATTCAAGGCCAGCCTGGGCTATGTAGCAAAAGACTGTCTCAAAAAAGCAAAAACAATATGCCTTTGTTCTAGTGGGAGGCTGAGGATGCAGTTGTGGTACATGAATCCAGAGGAAGTCTGATCTGGAGGACTACTTTGGAATTTTGAACAAAATTATACAGTGTTTTAGTCAGATGTGCTCATTTCCCATGCTTAAAGCTTATTTGGAATTAGCCTTCCTTCCTTGGTGAATGTTGCTAGTTAGAACACTTTTCTAAGAGAAAGATCCTTTACTTTCTGCATTCTTGTAACTTGCTCTGTATCATTGTACACCATTACCTAGTGAGAAATACGCTCCAGCTATATAACCGAGATATTTTTTTTCCAAGTTGATTTCACCCTTTTCAGTGCTTAAACCCTAACTGAGGGTTTTTCTACTCTTTGCTTCATCAGATGAAGCAAAGGAGAAAATAGAAAACATGTATTTGTTCAGCCAAAAACATGTATTAATTTTTGTAAAGGTGGACAAAAAAAGCTTCTAATCATGGTTTACTACTAATTGAAAGTATGCCTAACTCCTCATTTTGATTTTAAGGCTTTAAATTTATATTGTCTTCCTTAATTGCTGTACACAATATATACATATATATATTACATATTATATATTATATATTCCTACTAAACCTAGAGCTCACCAATATCTCTAGACTAAAGAGCCAACAAGCTCCAGGGATCCTCCTGTCTCTGCCTCATCAGCACTGGGATTACAGCCACACCTAGCTTTTACTTGGGTGCTGAGAGTTCAACTCCGGTTGTCATGCTTACACAGCAGGCAACTTTACACACTGAGCCATATTAATAATGTGCTTTTTAGAATTTTCTCATACCTGATGACTATTGGAATTTCTTATATTCACTATAGGTTCCTCAGGATTAGGCAGTCCCCTTGGGCGTAGTCGACACAGTAGCAGTCAATCAGATCTGACTAGCTCCAACAGCAGTTCATCTGGCCTAAGCTTCACCGCATGCATGTCTGACTTTTCCCTGTATGTGTTTCACCCCTATGGGGCAGGGAAGCAAAAATCTACCGTATCTGGCCTCACACCTGGATCAGGAGGATTAGGTATGTATATTTGTGCATTTATGTCTTTTGTTGCATTTTTTCACAAACCACATTGTCTTGATACCATTATGATATAAATCACAATCATACACTTTGTATTTTTCTTTTTGTTCATAGCTGTTTTGTTCCTGTAAGTACAAATATGAAATAATGAATTTAGGTAAATTCACTATACAAGAGTTTAAAAATTAAGAGCATTTGCTGAGTTACAGCATACCTTCAGATAGTAGAACTTTCTTATGCTACATATTTAATGTCTTGCCTAATCACTATTGGCATAAGAAATTATATTCCATAAAAGTTAAATTTTCAAGTGGGCAGATATTTATTAATTTCAAATGAGACTATTAAGCCAGTGATTTAGTAAAATTTATCTGCATCTCAAAGTGCAGACCTTACTAATGAATATTTCTTGTAATTAGATAAGTAATGAAGACACTCCATTTAAATTCTAGTTTGGGCCTGGGGAGAGGGATTGGAAGTTTCTAGCACTTGCTTAAAGTCTACTTCTGTGGTTGAAGCAGGGTGGTCAAAACTACTTATGTTCATAGGCTTCACCCTGCTGACCTGCCGTGAGGAATGCTAATATCATCTCATCAAGTCATTTTGCTTAGATTCTTCCTAATGTACTTATAGTGTGCTGAACAATTTACTTATTGCAAAGTGGTGTATGTATTTGTATAGACTTGTGAGCATTTTTTTTTCCCCCTTAGGGAATGTGGATGAAGAACCCACTTCAGTCACTGGTCGAAAAGACTCACTCAGTATAAATCTTGAATTTGTAAAAGTGAGTTTATCTCGGATAAGGCGTTCAGGAGGTGCCTCATTTTTTGAAAGTCAATCTGTTAGCAAGTCTACAAGCAAAATGGATACTACATTAATAAACATATCTGGTATTCAATTATACAGTTTTTAATTACACTATTTTAAAGAATTAAATAATGACCTCTGTTTTAGTAGTGCTTGAGTATCAACTATACTTACTATTATGCTTTGATAGTAAGTTGATTTAAAGGAGAGAATAGACAGTCCAGCAGTCATATTAGAAATATGATTTCTAGATGGAAATATCATCTAAGGGCCAGAATGTGCAAAATTTACTAAAAACTGCTTCTTTTCTTCACTTCTCTATATGAATTAGTAAATGTCCTGAGAATTATATTTGTTATAACTCAAATATTTAAAATTAAACAGCTTATGTTTTACTGGGCACTTGCTAGGTTTCTGGTGTGATAAGACATAAGTCAAATCTTACAAACGGATGATAGGTGCTAGAATAGAATTGTCTATGAAGAACAAATAGTGAATTCTAGCTTTTATGATAGATCAAGGAAGGTGTTGCAGTCAGCTTTCTAGTTGCTGCGCAGAAAGAACCCAAACAAAGCGGCTTGTAGAGGAATGGATTTATTTGGCTTACGGATTCAAGGGGAGACTCCATTCTGGCAGGGAAAACGATGGCATGAGCAGAGGGCTGGACTTCACCTCTGCCACAGCACTGCAAACAGCGGCAGGAAGGTGTGCCAAATACTGGCAAGGGGAAGCTGGCTTTTAACCCCCATAAGCCTGCCCCAACAACACAGCTTCATCGAAGTTGTAAAACCCAAACTGCCATCAGCTGAGGATCGATCTATCAGAACACATTCATTTGTTTGTGGGGGACACCTGGATCAAACCATGACAGAAGGCTTCCTATGGAAATGATATTCATGGAAATGATATTTCTGTTATAACAGAAACAGTAAAAAATACCAAACACCATTTCCTGAGGAGTATTCTTGACAGTAGCAATGTAGTACTCTCTGTCCATAGAAGCATCCCTAAAGGATGTCTTTGAAGCATCATGCATTGGCTGCTTGTGGCTGAAGAATAGGGTATAACTAAACATGTAATTGATTGTACTGTATAGGCAGAGCCAGAGGGAGAGAGGTTTAGCTAAAGGTAGAGACAATGCAATAAATGAGGACCGGATGGTGAAGAAACTCATACCAAGTTGAAGGATCAGATTATGATCCTTCAGGCAGTGAGAAGCCACTAGAAATGTTTAAGAAATAAGATGATGCTACAGGTTGATGTTTTTGAAAGATCTGATGGTACCACAATAACAACACAAACAAAAATTGGATGGGAAAAGGTGTTTGAAGAAGCTAATTACACCAGGCAATAATAAATGGAGGCTGAATTGTAGCAAAAGAGAATTTACAAGTTGCATATGGAGCAGTGGATGATACAAAGTTCCTTTTACTTTTAAGGTGACTAAAGGGAGACAGAATCCGCTGGCTTAGATAACAATAAAACAAACTAAAGTGGGAATGCATGCAGGGACCTGCCAGTGAAAGGTCCTTGTGGGCCTGTAGGTGTGGGTTCAGGGTGAAGCAGGGAATGGAGTGACTCGAATGTGAATCCCACAGAATCTGTGGGAGAGGAACAGCAGAACACCAAAAGCAGGAGTGGAAGGATATCAGTAGAGGCCTAAGAGGAGACCATCCAGGTACTTTTCATCTAAAAGTTCCTACTCTTGGTCTAAAGGGAGATAGCATTTCCTGCCACACAGTTACAGGTTTTGCAATTCCATTTGAGGAAGTTCCTATCCTAGCTCACACTGTTGACTCATTTTCTATGTCTGAGATAAGCTAGAATCTCAACTTACCATCCCCTCAAGAAAAACGCGTGGAGCTAGTAGTCATATTGTACGTCTTTAATTGTGGAAGTATATATAATCTCTAGTTAAATACAATTTGTTTGGTATTTTATGGCTTAGAGTAGTAATTCAGCTAAAAAATGTGACAGATAACCATCATGTAAGCCTATTCAGAGTGTTTCAAATCTGTTCTGAGCACTAACAAATTTAATTTATGTATCAGCTGTTTGTGATATAGGGTCTGCCTCCTTTAAATATGATATGCGTCGACTCAGTGAAATTCTGGCATTTCCAAGAGCATGGTATAGGAGAAGTATTGCAAGACGCTTATTCCTTGGAGACCAAACTATAAATTTGCCAAGTAAGCTTGTTTTGTAATTATAATTGGTGTTTTTTTTTTAACTTTGCTTATTGTATTAGTCAACTTTTCCTTGCTGGGACAAATATCTGACAAGAATCATTTTAAAAGAAGAAAGGGTTTATTTCAGCTTACAGTTCCAAGTTAGAGTCCATCGTGGCATAGAAAGGTGACAGCAGGAACTTGAAGCACCGTATAGCAGGTCCATAATGAGGAATCAGAGAGCTTGAGTGCTGCCACTCAGCTTGCTTTTTCCTTTTTGTACAATCTAGAAACCTTGAAATGGTGCCACCCACAGTAGGTGCTACATGCTAGCCACAGGCACAGTTTATGGGAGAAAGGGATTCATTTCAATTTACAAATCCAGGGCAGAAGAAGCTGCTTACTTCCATGCATCCAAGCAGAGAGAAACAACTGTAGCAAGCAAATACCAACAAGCAAGCATGAACCTCTAGAGCTCAAACTGCTCTCTACACCTTTGGGTTGGAATGAGATCTGCACAGTGGCATGCCCCCTATAGCAGGAATTTGCCTGCTAGGGAATGAAGTCGCAAACTCAATTTTAATAAAACACCTGAGTCTACAGGGTCATAAATTCAAACTACCACACTGTTTTAATAGAAAGATCTATAATTGCTAGCACAAAGTTTATCTTACTTGATAAATTATGCTGTGTAATTCATTCACTCATTAAAAAAAAAAACATGTTTGTTGAATTCCTCTGGTACGATCAGCCCTGGGCATGTATCACAGAGCCAGGCAGGCAGGCAGGCAGGTAGGCAGGTAGGCAGGCAGACAGATGGGGATGATCTTCTAGCCTACATTTTATTCTGATTACTGTGCAATCTTTGTAAAATTTGGAAGTGCAGAAATACGTTTACGCCAGAAAAGTTAATCTTAGATAATTAAAGCACAAAAAAGGAAAATGTTGACGTGTTAGCCATTTTGCAAAATGAGTCAGCCTAATACCATAGGATATAAGTCCTAGGTGTAGGTTAACTCCATAGATCTGAATAGAGAAGTGGAAGGAATATGTAATGTAGTTAGAGCTGGTATCTGGATAAAATAACTACCACCTGGTGATCTTACCTGTGGCTATTATTTGGTTTTGTTTTCTGTTGTTGTGCTAGCATCTGGTCCAGGGACACCTGATTCTATTGAAGGTGTAAGCCAGCACCTTTCCCCTGAGTCATCAAGAAAAGCTTACTGCAGGACCTGGGAACAGCCCAGTCAGTCAGCCTCCTTCACCCACATGCCTCAGTCACCTAATGTTTTTAATGAGCACACAGCCAACAGCACCATGTCACCAGGGACAGCAGCACAGAGCCTGAAGTCTCCAGCTTCCATAAGATCAAGAAGTGTGTCTGACTCTTCAGTACCTCGAAGAGGTAACACTGCTCTTTTTGTTATTAGTAACCTTCAATTGTCCCAAGATAAACAACCTAATTATTCCCAGATTTCTGCCCTATTATACAGGAGATTCACTGTTGAAGTTTCCATAAGTTAAAGTTAATTATAATTACACTAATACAAGTACCAAACATTTAAAAGTACTGCCAGCAAAAGAGGCTGCTAGATACCTAGTAGCTTTGCAGAAGGATAGAAGAAAGAGTGGCATTCTTATTGTCAGTGTTCTCCATCCAGCCCAGATACTTTCAGAAACCATCCTACAGTGTTTTGAACTTCCCAGAAGATATTTTTCTATCAAACAGCTGAACTTTGTATTTATTCAGTCATTCTTTTTACTTAGTTGGTACTTTTTTTTCCAACCCTTATATGCTTGGTCTTTGCCTCATTCTTGTGCCTGAATGTATACAAATTAATGATATGGTTCTTGTCATAGGCAAGATAAAGTATAATGGGAAAAGTCAGTTCTCAGTTTGTATATAGAGTCCATTTAACACATTGCAGGCACTCCAGCCAGCACCTGCATTCCAGGATGCTCCCTGCTTTTGATGCCCCTATTTGGTAACCAAAGTTTCCTTCTTTGTGAAGAAGATCCTAGGATGATGAATTATCTGTATCATTATATCCCATGCACACCAAAATTTCCTCATAGAAAGTGAAAAGTCATGCAGAATTTTATGAAGCTTTAATAAGCATTCAGTAAATAGTAACTGTTATTGTAGAGGCATCATAACAACTATTAAACATCAGATTCTAAGACAAGAATATCTTTTACTTTCCTGGTTACAGAAACTAGTGGTTTTTATTCTGCAGTAAGCTTGACATTTATGTGAATGAGTGTATATTGGATGTTTCTATCTTTAGATTCAATTTCAAAAACATCAACTCCTGTTAACAAGTCAAACAAAGCAGCAAGCCAACAAGGGACCCCATGGGAGACACTTGTCGTATTTGCTATCAACTTGAAACAACTGAACGTCCAAATGAATATGAGTAATGTAATGGGGAACACAACGTAAGCTATTCAGATACAAAGAAAATATATTTAATCATTATTTATTTTTTGTAATAGTGTAGTAAAACAGTTCAAAACAACTTTTTAATATTTTTATTTATTTATTTGAGAGAGAGATTGAAAGAGTCAGATAGAGTAAGCATGGGCATGCCAAGGCCTCCTGCCACACTGCAAATGAACTCTGGGTGCGTGCACCACTTTGTGCATCTTGCTTTACATGGGTACTGGGGAATTGAACCTGGGCCATCTGACTTGCAAGCAAGTACCTTTAACCACTGAGCCATCTCTCCAGCCCCTCAAAGCCTTTTTAATGCTGTAGTTTTTGAGACAGTAAAGATAGGAGGTAAAAGAAACAAACTTTTTATTTTTGTTATCAAAATAAATTGTAAGTATGCTATAATAAAATAGAATGAAATATGTTCTAAAAAGGTAAAAATTATAAGGAAAATAGATGTTTATAGCTAG
Source organism: Zapus hudsonius (assembly GCA_004024765.1). Taxonomy (NCBI): domain Eukaryota; kingdom Metazoa; phylum Chordata; class Mammalia; order Rodentia; family Dipodidae; genus Zapus; species Zapus hudsonius. The sequence goes on along the minus strand of PVHP010000460.1, from coordinate 71,684 downwards.
GAAAAAGTTTCAGCATTAATGTTAATATCCACACATCTCCCATGTTGTTTTATAAGAAGTGTGTAGAGCTGGTTGAGGTGGCACATGCATATATATAATTCCCCAGCACTCAGGAGGCTGAGCTGGGAGGATCACTTAGTTCAGAGTTCAAGGCCAATTTGGACAACATAGTGAAGCCCTGACTAAAAAAAAAAAAAATGAGGAAGTATTTCATTGTCAAGCCTGACTTTCTACTTGAATAATCGGATTTAGCTACTTTTTTTTTAAGTGTAGTGCATATGAATGGGTTTGTTTGTATATGTGTGTGTATGTTTGTGTGGGGGTATGCATGCATAAGTACATAAGTACATGTGTGTGTAGAGGTCCTTTTTTTAATTATGAAAATTTAAGAGTGAGTAGAAGCAAGAAAGGAGGCCAGGTGTGGTGGTACACACCTTTAATCCCAGCACTTGGGAGGCAGAGATAGGAGGATCACTGTGAGTTTGAGGCCAGCCTGAGACCCTACCTCAGAAAACCAAAAAAAAAAGAAAAAAAAATTAAAAAGGAAATGCAGAAACGCTCCCAAGCTAAGAGAGGTTTCCCATCCCCATCCTGGGTGGGAACTGTCCTCATAGAGTAAATCTAGAAAAGTCCCAACATCAGAGTCTTCCTCAGTTCTCCACCTTATTTTTTGAAACATGGTCTCTCACTGAACCTTGAGATCACCAGATTCAGCTAGACTACCTAGCCAGCAAACTCCAGGGATTCTTCTATCACAAGTTCCCCAGCACTGAGATTACAGCTTTTACAAGGATCATGACACTTGATCATCAGACCCTCACACTGTGTGGCAAGTGCTTTACTGACTGGTCTATATTCCAAATCCCTTTATTTCTATTTTAATTCATTGGTAGCAATTTATCTAATAATCTTTTTCCTTTGTTCTAGCTGGACAACTAGTGGTTTGAAGAGCCAGGGCCGGCTGTCAGTAGGAAGTAACCGTGATCGAGAAATTAGCATGTCTGTCGGTCTGGGAAGATCACAGTTGGATTCTAAAGGAGGAGTAGTTGGTGGGACCATTGATGTCAATGCTTTGGAGATGGTTGGTATGTTGAAATTTTACAACTTATCCAGCATATCCTCAAAATGTCATAGTGAAAAAAAAAAAGGTTCTGAAAATTGAGTTTGATAAGTAAAGACATTTCTATGGAAACTAATTATTGTTACTACTTTAGCTCATATTTCTGAACATCCAAATCAGCAACCCAGCCACAAAATTCAGATTACCATGGGTTCTACTGAAGCACGAGTTGATTATATGGGTTCAAGTATCCTCATGGGGATCTTCAGTAACGCTGATCTTAAGCTGCAGGATGAATGGAAAGTAAATTTGTATAATACACTGGATTCAAGCATGACGGATAAAAGGTATTTCTTACTTTCTGAACACTTTATGTGATTGCTCTTAACATAGTTTTAAACATTTGGTGGGTGAAAAGCAATTCATTTTTCTGTAGAATGTATATGATGCAACTAATACAAATGAGAAAGCTGAGTGGGGAGCTAATTCTTGTGCTTTTAAAATATCTTTGCGTGATATATGATAAAGATTCTGTTTTATGCTCTAGTGAGATTTTTGTGCATGGAGATTTGAAGTGGGATATTTTCCAAGTAATGATATCAAGATCAACTACACCAGACCTGATAAAAATAGGAATGAAGCTCCAGGAATTTTTCACACAACAGTTTGATACCAGCAAACGAGCTCTGTCTACCTGGGGACCAGTTCCTTATCTTCCACCCAAAACAATGACTAACATCCTAGAGAAAAATTCACAAGAACAATGTAAGAATTCAGCCTTGATACATTCTGTATCTTCCACTGCATGTCGTATTCCTTGTTTAAATAAGTTTATATTCTATACTTAGCATCATGTAGACTCTGCATCCCATCTTCTCAGAAAAGAACTGATTGCACACTTTCCAGGGGTGTCTAAGGTCCTTTAGGAAGCAAGCTAGCAATGATTATCCCCTCCTGCCACAGCTCATCGTTAGCCATACTCATTCCATGGCAGCGTCATGTTCTCACTTGCAGCATGGGCTGGGGTGTCAGAATAACTGAGTCTGGGTAGTTTTAACTGGGATATTGGACAGGTTATTTTCACTCAGTATTTGTAACTAGCAAATACAAGAGATAACAATGGCAGGCAAAGGTTCAGTCCCAAGGGAAAGAAGAGGCAGGAAGGGAGGGGCGAATCACCAAGATGGCCACTGCAGCTGAAACAGAATGAGCAACAAGGAAAATGTTGGACTTGAATTCGGAGATACAGGCCACATATAAGACTCAATATGATGAGAAACTACTGGAGAGTTTTCAAAGATTCTGTATCATTGGATTTACTCTGACTGCTCTGTGGAGAAAAGATTATGTAGGAAACTAGGACTGGAAGCAAGGAAGCCTTGCAACAGCTAACCATTCCTACTCTGGCATGCATTGTTACATAACCATGACCAAAGAGGACACTATATGAGTCCAGGCAAGATAGTTGCAAGTACCTGCAACTAGGGTGACAATGGTAAAAGTGATAATAGAGTGAGAATGGCGCCTTAGTAACGTTTTTAACCACAAAAATAACATATGTATGTTAAAAACAACCTAGCAGATATAAGCAAAAAATCACTATGAATACCTTAGAGCATATATCTCTGATGTTTCTACATATTTTTATACCAATATGTATCTTACCAGAATAGATCTACACCAGTTTACACTCAATAATCTCCAACTTTCTATTTGCTAATTATCTTCTCTGGCTTTCAAGGTACATTCAAATTTTGTGACTGACCTAAAAATGTCCTATATTTTGTTTGTCCATAACTATAGCTAGTTTGTCCAAGCCATCTTCTCCTCTTTCACTTCAGCAGTTCCTTTTGTATGGCTGGACTACCTAGCCAATTGCCTGGCAGTACACCCTACCTACTTCGATATTCTTTTCTGTGGCTTCCTTCCTGTATCATTTATCTTGTTCCTCTAGTCCCTGTATTTCGTATAAACAGTATTGACATTATACAAATGCAAACTGAGGGATTTTTTAAAATGCTTTACCTAATTTCTGTAAAATAGTTCTTCTCATGGAAGCAATTACTAGGTTTAGGGAATTTTAAAGACAATACATCGGTTAAATACAAAGCACGGTCCTTGGTTAGATGTAGGATGAGAAGTGTAGGGAAAAAGCAAAAAAGGACAACACTGGAATAAGTAAAAATCCTAAGTATGAATTTTATGTTTGTATATATAATATATATATGTATGTATGTGTGTATGTATGTATATATATATATATACATACACACGTATATATATAAAACTTTAATGGGCCTCTTAGACACCTGAAAATCTTATTTACTTACATTTGGTGGTACTGCGGAATGAATCCAGGACCTCACACATGCTAAGCAAGCGTTCTACCACTGAGCTAAATTTCAGCCCTGGAAATCTCTTTGAAATGCAGAGCTGTACAGTTGATATGGGGTGGGCTTAAGAACTACATTTCTAACAAGCTCCCAGGTGCTGCTGATGGTGCTGAGTAAGTAGAGGAAGCATAGAGTGAAAATAAACTTACAATCCCTTAACTCGTTTTGCTGCTTCAGTTGTGGGGAAAAATATGTACCTAACACGGTTTTTTAAGTTATTGTTATATGAGAATTATGTAAAATTTCATAAAAGCTCTTTCTAAATCAGTCAGCATTACAAGTGTGAGCTGCTGGTTTTAGCAAGTTACTGCCTTCCCAAACACCATCCACCTTTATACAGTGTCTTCTCTGTCTGTCTGTGATTGTGTCATGTCACAGCCAGGCATTACATATGATTTTCGTTCATTACCTGAGTCACTTTCAATTCTAGAAAGAAGCCACCTCTGCCTTCTCACCCTGCACAGGAAGCTTCTGAGGATCCAGGATAAATAAATATTTCTGGGTTCTCTTGCAGTGCTTGATGCAGCTCACCACCGACACTGGCCTGGGGTACTGAAGGTGGTATCAGGATGCCACATATCCTTATTTCAGTTTCCATTACCAGAAGATGGGATGCAGTTTGGAGGATCAATGAGCTTACATGGGAATCATATGACTCTGGCTTGTTTTCATGGTCCAAATTTCCGTTCAAAATCCTGGGCTCTTTTTCATTTAGAAGAACCAAATATTGCCTTTTGGACTGAAGCTCAGAAAATCTGGGAAGATGGTAAATTGACACATTTTTCCAGCTTTTACTCTTTGCTCTCTTCTGGCTTGATTGTAAATGATAGTAATATTCCTTTCCTTGGATATTTTGGTGTTTTTATTGGAGAAATGTATGCATTTTTATGATAAGTCTAACTGTTCTCATGTGCTTGTCAGTGTCAGTGAGTCAACATCTATGAAGTCTGAAAGATGTTAAAGAAACGTGTTGAGCTTATTTCTGAATTTGCCATCGTGGTCCCTGTTATATATAAATATATATATATATATATATATATATATATATATATATATATATATATATAT